>JAFBJU010000614.1:1573340-1651508 GCA_016785305.1 Colistium nudipinnis
AGCACAGAAAGGTTTTTTGGAGGAATAAACTTTATTTATGTAACACTCTGTAGATGCATATTTCCAGCAAAACCAGGTTAACAAAGTGCTTCACAGCTAAATAAAAAGAAAAAACTAGATGCACTAACTAGTGCATTGGCAAGCCAATATAAAAGGTTTGAGATGTAACTGTGTGCCTGACAGCTTAAAAAAAAATGAAGACGAAGTTCAGGCCTTTATTTTACTGTTTCAATTGTGGAGCTGGGGTCATGGTACTGCTCATCAGCCGAGGTCAAACACGAGAGTCGTCCTCGAAGTTGAGCGGTCACACAAGCTGTTTTATTAGCTTGGTCCTGCAAATCATCTATCTATAGCAGGGGGCTCTTCATCATGTGCCATCATAAACATAAACTGATTTGGTGTTATGTTACATCACACATACATATATGACATGTGTTCCTGTTCAGTTATTTTGATGTATGATTCTCTCATTCTGCCTCAATACTTCACTCATTGCCATAGGTGTGATGGAAATAGACATATGCTCAGCTGTGAAAGTAACACCATCTGACTGCCTGATGGTGCACTTTTCAAATGTTTTGTTTCTACATGTGTGTATGTGTGTGTGTGTGTGTGCATTTGTGCGCGTGTGTGTGTGCATGCGTATGCGTGCCTGTTTATCTAAGTGTACGTCTGCCATGGCAGCAACAAAGCAGCTGGAAACACACAGATAAAGCACAAGCAGACAAATATGGGACAGAGACCCCCCCCCCCAACACCCACACACACACAAACTAACAAACACGTGTTAACCAAGAACAAAGCCTTGAAATAGATGCAGATATCAAAATCCCCACTGGAGACCTGGGCTATATTTGGATGATGGCTGATGAATGCATAATTCACACATGCCCTGCTTTTATACCGATACGCAATAATGTACAAAATGCACTAACATTTTTGCCGTATAATGTCTTGTATACTGCCAGTCACTCCAGCATAAAATGTTATCCCTCATTGTTGTTGCTGTTTTAAACAAAACCGACTTACCATAGTAAAGAGTATTGAGGTCTCATGGAAGTGAGCGTCTCTGTCTGTCAGTCTTTGCTGTGTGCTGCTTACAGAGTCATTTGCTCTATAAAAGACATTCGACAAGGTCTTGTTTGTTTGTTTATGTTCTTGTTGCTTTTCTAGCCCAAAGCCCTGAAACTTCTGGGGATGGAGGTGAGTGTTGATCTCATCGAGGGTCATTTCTTCTGTGTTCCTCTCCCTCGTCTAAAACACCCCCTTCTCACACACGTCACATATGTTAAGTGCACAGTCAGTCAGTAGAGTCCTTTCATGCGCTGTGTGCTGGGCAGTCTTTGAAAGAAAGACCTTAATGCATAATTATATTTTTATGTTGATGGCAAATCTGTAGGCCAATTGAAGGCTTGTTGCCAGGTAAAATTAACAGACATTTCACGCTACCTTTTGCAGGTAGTTTTTCATAATTTTTTTATTTAGATTTATAAAGTGCCAAAACGCTTATGACCACATGGCGACTAAAGGCTCACATAATATATGTTTTGTGTACTCTGAAGTTTCTACATTGTTACCGTTTTATCACAGCATGTGTCTCAAGTTTTTTCCGAGGCATTTATATCTCACGTGTCTGGCTGTCCATTCCTTTGTACGTCTGGCTGTGTCTCTCTGTGAGTGTGTCTTTGTTGGTGCCTGTTTAAATCAAAATATTTCCCTTAATGGTTTGCTCCTTTTTTATAATCCAGTTTAACGGGGCCATTAATTTAATCAATGTTAAATTTGCTGCTGTTAACCCCTATATTCTTAATGGAAGATTAAAAAATGTGGCTTTCCAATTATTTCTGAATAACTACAAACTCATAAACTTTCTCTGTTACCTATGGAGTGTCATTCTCCAGTTTTACGGCAGAAATATTGTCATGTATTTCTTTGTCCGAAAGAAATACATGTTACATTTTTAGAGATGAATGCAGCTCTGCCGACATGTCTTTGAGGCACTAACAGACATTGTCAATCTCTCCAAAGACAGTGAGAAAAAGCTGCTTCACGTTTAGTTGTGTCTTGGTACTCTTGTGTAAAGAGGGTATAAACTTAAACACTCTAATGTTATCCTGGTTTAATCGGAATAAAATCACCTGAGTTATGTCACCATTGACTCCTCTGTCTTTCCACCCCTGTCACTTATTATGGATCTTCACAAGGATGACATGCCAATCCGCAGAGGCCGCCAGAAGACTACGCGCAAACGAGAGGAAGAGGTGGACATCGATTTGGACGACCCAGAAATCAACCACTTCCCTTTCCCCTTCCACGAGCTGATGGTGTGGGCGGTGCTCATGAAACGTCAGAAAATGGCCCTGTTCTTTTGGCAGCATGGCGAGGAGGCCATGGCCAAGGCCTTGGTGGCCTGTAAGCTTTGTAAGGCCATGGCACACGAGGCCTCGGAGAACGACATGGTGGATGACATCTCTCAGGAACTAAACCACAATTCCAGGTGGGCAACACATAGAACGCATCTTTCAATTTAGTGTGATTGCCTGAAATATCTCTTGGTCATATTTCTTCACTAAATGATCAATAGACCAGTGTCTAGCCCACCCCCCACCTTTTCCAAGCATAGGAGAACCTCAAAGTGGGGGTCTTGAGTTTATTTGAGCCAGTTAATTGGGGAGTACAGATGGGAGCATCCACCCCGAGAACTCCAGCAGATGCGCGCACACACATACACAATCCTTTTTTCCTACAAGGTGGCCTGTTTCAAATAATTAAGGGCTCCCACAGGATATAAGTGACATACATACAGAAATCTAATAACATACATCATCATTAGTTAAGAGAAGGAGATAAGGTAACCACCTAGAGAGGAATATGCTGACTACTACAGAAATAACAGTTCATTAGGAGGAAAAATTTCAGATACTACAAATGAAGAACCGCCACATTAGCCTGAGCACCAGCACACATACGCGCATGAGCACACCTACACAGACGCGCACACAAGCACACACACACACACACTCCTTTCAAAGGACAGCCTCAGAGCTGGCATATTTTTTTGAATTTACTTTCCTCGGAGAATTTGGCCGGCTTACTTCGAAGATTTTTATATTCCCATGTAATTGTTACATAATGTGTGAATGCGCCATGGGTGTCTTTGCACATGTACGCATGTGTGTGTTTGTGTGCGTGCGTGCGCGCCTGTTTGTGTAAACCCAAGGGATATTTGTTTGAACTGGTGTTATTTATAATGTGCGGGCGTTCACACAGTAGTACATTCTGTTGGGAGTTTGAACATTTTAAGGCCCTCACAAACACCATGGACAATATACATCATAATATATGATGTAGGTCATAAATGTCACTTGAGAAGCAACTCAAGTATAGAGTTAGAAACTCATTCATCCATTCATCCAACCCTTACGAAATGTTTCATATACTGTGTGTCTATTACATTGTGGGTCCTTGGTTTATAAATCCTGCAAAGCTTAGCAGAGTTAGTGCATTATTATTCACATTGCTAAACAGGGATGTTTCTCCAGAGTAGCGTAGAATATTCAAAGGTATATTTTTGAGTGGGTGTGCGTGTGCATCTGTACAGGATATATGGAGCGAGGAAACTCGATCCAGCAATAAAGATTTATGCTTTTATTGTTCCGAAGGGAACATATTAAAATGGTGGTGCAATGGGTGGAGCTTAATGTTTGTAGATATAGATGTTTAAAGATGTGTTTGTGGACAATTGGATGTCTATGCTATATTACACTCTATATTTCAACATTCGTAAGGAAATATTTCGCATTAATCCCATAATTCTGCAGTCATCGCTGTGAAATCTGCTCACAGAGTATGCTGAGTATGTCCTGTGTTGATAATGTTGAAATGTTGTATGTTTGTGTGCGTTCAAGTGCAGCGTGTACATCTTTTCTCCTTCAGGATTTGCCCAGATGGTCAGTAATTGGCCGGTTTAATTACATTTTGATATGTCTGGACAGAGTGTATGATCGGCTCTGTTTCTGTGTCTGTGTGCTGTATGTCCTCCGTACTGTATAATCTCTCAGAGAGTTTGCCCAGCTGGCGGTGGAACTCCTTGACCAGTCCTATAAACAAGACGAGCAGATGGCCATGAAGCTGCTGACATATGAGCTGAAAAATTGGAGCAACGCCACCTGCTTGCAGCTGGCAGTAGCAGCCAAACACCGGGATTTCATCGCCCACACCTGCAGCCAGATGCTGCTGACTGACATGTGGATGGGACGCCTGCGCATGCGCAAGAACTCCGGCCTGAAGGTAACACCAATAGGCCAAAATGTTGAGTCCCTCAGACTATTAGAGAAAGGTTAGGCAGGGAAAACAACGAGAAAGCATTTTGGCCCTGTTGAGAAATTCTGGCAGAGTTGGTCCAAATCCCTCCTCTGCTGAGTGGGTTACAGAAGACCGGAGAGCGAGTGGTTGTATGTTCTGCATGTTTTGCATTCCCATTCCCAGGGATATGGCGAGTGTTCCCTGGACTGTGAAAAAGTAAACAGGTCACCAGTGAAACTTAGGGTAAGGGTTTACTTCAGCTTGCACTTTGCGATTGTAACAGGTATCTGGACAAGGGGATGCTCCTGCGTGAACTCCCTGCCTCCTTAGTATCATCCTAAAAACACTTCTCTTAAGCCAGAGAAGACGTGCGGACTGTCCAGAACTACAAAAAAAACATCAACCTTGAAAATGAATGTCTTATGCTTAGGCTCATGAGGTTATTGATCATTTTGAAGGAGTCGGGTAAGTTTCAGTTTAAGACTGGTGGTTGAGTTTTCATCCATTTTTGCTCACACAGGTTTTCGCCTGGCAGTAGTGTGACAGGGGGCAGCTGCTCAGATCAGAGAGGTTAGGGTTATTCATGATGAATAGATGCCCTGGGTGTCGCTGAAGGGACGGAGGGGGTCACACTTGTACTGTCACGTACAGAGTGACACAGACTGATGGGTTGGGCAAGGTAACTTTTCAGAGAAGGGGCAGACTGACTTTAAGTGTGGTTTGGCCTTTGCAGGCGTGCAGGAAAGAGTGTGCGGCAAAAAACGAGCCCAAACGGAAAGGTGGAGCTTGTAGGGGTCAATGCTATACTGCACATATTTTCGTTACTGTCATTCTTAACAGAGCATGATGCTTCCATCTCTCACCGGATCTGAATACACATACAGACAGAGGATGGGTCACAGGAGGGACAGGATGTTGATCACTATTGGTTAGTTGATCAGTCACTCACGCGTCTCAACCAATGAGAGAGTAGCATCGGAGGAATGGATAAATGCAGTTAATGTTGTCATTGTGTAACTACTCAACACGCATCACTGAAAGTATTATTTTTCTTTTGTTGCCTGAGATTCTCAGTCAGGAAATCCAGAACAAATATGGACTTCACCGACCAAAAGTCCCCTGCACAGTAAATCCCAGCTTTGTACTTTTTTTTCTGCTCCACTTCACCTCACTCTAACACAGTGGCTCTCAACTGGACTTGCCTCAGGAGGACACACATATTTCCTGGCATGAAATTCCGGAAACCCTAATACCTCAACTCATCACAAATAAAAGTAAAGAAAAAGAGAAATGTGGTTACATTTCTTCATCAGTGCAATGAAAGCAGCTACATTTCACTTTTCAATTATTTAAAGGCAGCTGCTTCCAGAGAACAGAACACGTGCAATTCTACTTCAATCCATTTTCTTCTCTTTGCCCCTGTCCTCTTTCCCAATTTTTTAGCTACTTGCTTTACGTGTTTGACTATTATGTATCTGAAGTGTTATGCCTCCTTTATCTTCTGTGGGTGTGCATTCCTCACACCCATGGTGGCAGCACTGTGGTTTTGCTGCCTTTCTACTTTTGCACTTGAAGTCTTTACGTTGTGCAATTTTGACATGTGCATGTCACACACAGGTAAGCTTGTTATGGACTGTCCAGGCGCTGGAAGATCTTCTCTTTAACTTTCCTCCTTCTCTGCCTCCGTCCCTTCGTCAACCAGGTCATCTTAGGACTGCTGCTGCCACCGTCCATCCTCAGCCTGGAGTTCAAGAACAAGGACGAGATGTCTTACGTGCCCCAAGATCAGGAGACCTATCTACAGGAGAAGGAGGAGGAGGAGCCTGAGAACCCAGTCAAGGAGAAGGAGGATGAAGACATGGAGTTCACAGTAAGATCTTACTGTGAGGCGCAGTACAACTCCGTGGTGAGAGAACCCACCTCAGCCCCGCATCTCAGAATCTATACACATATTTGCACTTATATAGACAATACACACACACACACGCACACAAACAAACACTTTGTTCAGATTATATAAATCAATTATTGCATACTTATCCCAGATTTGATGTCCTTTATAGTTATCTATTGTGGACCACTTTTATACAGTGTTTGTCCACTGTCACACACACAAGAACACACTCACGCACGCACACACACAGACAAATTTCTGTTTCTCTACTCTGGCCAACTGGACACTTCCAGGCAAATCGGCCTTTTCCTGTTTCTCGTCGTCCTAGCAGAGACATGGTCGTGGAGTTGTAGCGTCTCAGTCTGTCGCTGCTTGTGGGTTCCCTCCCTGTATGTTTCTTCTTCTATCTATCTCCTTCTTTTTTTTCTCTGGCTTTCCTTTTGCCCTCTTGTTCTCCGCCCAGCTCTCTCGCTCTCTCTCTCTCTCTACTTCTCCTTTTTTTTCGATCTCTTGTTCTGCAGCCTTCCCCCTATCTCTAGCTCTCTTTATCTCTCCCCCTCTCTCTCTAAGCTCGGTTATGATCGAGGTACAGTACTGTGTATTAGCCGATTGCTGCCCCTCACTCTCTTCCCCCGGTGATGTCTTGCTGCAGCATGCCACTCAGCATGTTGGCTGCTGAGCATGGGAGGCCCAGGCTTTTGCATTATATAACCATGTCCGCCTGCTGCCGCAGAGCTTAAATCATACAGAGACTGAGCACCTTCTCCCGGCTCACAGTGAAAGAGTTGGTCCATCTGCATAGACTTGGATGTACAGGAGGGTTAGGACTCGTTCCATTCCAGTCCAATCGATTCTGGAGTTGATGCCCAAGATCCAGTTCATGTGTTTTAATGAAGATTAGGCTTTTCAATGCGATTTAGAAGGCACACTGGGTCGAAGGTTATCCCGTGAAGTGATTGAATGGAAGTTGAACCCCTTTCAGCACCGCTGTACATACTCACCATCCGCATTGAGCACAGCCGCATGCCAGAGCAGAAAACGGGCCATTTTACAAATGCAGTCCTTAAGGCACTGAGGTGTTAAACGAATAATCCTGCTGCCAGAGGATGCATTTGCAACGTGCCCTTTCGGTTGCTCTGGCTCTTGACTGTACAAATGCACCGTCAGGTACTTGTGAATCACATAATGATTCATACAGATACACAGGCTGCGACACCACAGAGGGAGATTGTATTGTCATATCATCAGATGCGTAAGATAAACCCCACTATGATGCATGTCAAAGCTGCTGTCCACTTGCTTATCGGACAATGTGCATGTTGCAGTGCAGCAAAGGCATGGTGGACTTGGACAAAACTTTGGCCTTTTTGAAAAAAATTGAAATCCCTTCATAGTGGAGAGATGCAGATTAATTGCTGATCGCACCTGTTCAGCCGCTTGGGAACGTAAATCAACACCTCATTGCACAGGACTACTATTTGGACCGACTTTCATACATAGTATCACTTTGCCCAGGTAAAATATACTTACTCGACATACAATACGAACGAACTCCCTCAGAGGTCTGGTGTTGCTTTCACATTAGGACCATGACCCATAAAAGCACTGGGCTCCAAACCCTCTCTCATGGATAAAGAAATGTGTCACAGATTAAAATGAGATATCTATGTCTTATCCTCTTCCTCTCAGTTCTCTGTCTTCTCTCTGTCACTGTCTTTGTCTCTCTTCTGCCTATTAATTGTTGTCTGAGACACAATCCATGAGTGTCTGTGTCTGCGTCATGTCGTGTTACCACCCTTCACCCAACACTCCACCTCAAACACACATTTCACATTTTGGAATGAAAACATTGCTTGAGCTTGCTTCTTTGATTATGATATTAATATTGTGTTGTTGCCCACGATATAACAGCTCTCTACATCCTGCCTTTTTCTCCTTTTTTTTTTTTCTTTGTCATTCTGCTCCTCCCGTCCCCCCCGCCTCCCTTCCACATACCCATCTTCCTCTCCATCCTCTCTACGCACTCCTCCCCCTCCATCTCTTCCAATCCATCACAATTCCCTCTTCCCACACTCTCCATCCTTTTATCCTTCACACCTTCCTCCCTCGCTCCGTGGTGGACGTGAATTCACCCAGGCAATGCTGGGTAAGGTAACCACAGAAACATCCCGAAAGAAGAATGTTGAGGAGGTTCAGCAACGCCACCGACTCATCCCCTTGGGACGCAAGATATACGAGTTCTACAATGCTCCAATTGTCAAGTTCTGGTTCCATACGGTCAGTGTCAGATTGAGCAACACCACCTACATACCCTGCTTCCTGTGGCACTGACAGTGCTTATTGCAGCATCAAGCGCTGGTCTCCTGCAGTTAGCTTCTAACTTACACGTTGCTCCTTTCGCCATTAACCTCCTGTCCGTGTTACACAATGCCATTACCCAGCTCTACGAGGGTGGGAGAGAAATACAGAAGCAGTCTGGTGAGAAAAGTACAAGGTAGAAGGACGCTTCGTATTGATCATGTAAACACACACTGAAATAATTCCATTAAGAAAAATTAAGAAAATATTGAGATAACGGTCAGAATCGCTCAATGTCAGCTAAATCTAACGCAAACCCAATGGCTGAAGAAAATATTTGGGGATTTCAGGTACTGTTTTGATCTCTGTCGAAATGCCATGCCTGTTAAAAACATTTTTCCAAAGGGATATCACAGTATTTTTTATGCTAAGATGATATCTTGACTCAATTTTGTTTCATCAAATGTTCTCTTCTCTGGCTATGTACTTGCATCTGCCTCTCCCCCACCTCTCCTTCATACCCTGCAGGTTAACAATAAAACAGATCCTGGGTTTTCTCAGGGTCAAAATGTGGTGTTTACATTGTTGTCAGGTTTGTATTCAAACCAATAACCTGCTGTACTGTCCTGTTAATACCTGTTAATAGTTTAATCAAACTTATCACACAAACCAACTTTAACATTATTAAAATCACCTGTTAACTGCCCCCCCCCTATTTTTGTTTTTAAATCTAAAATCTAAGAGCCAGTTCAGACTGTAACATTCATATTTTAAGTTGTCCCAGGGATAATATCACTGAAATTGGTTAACCATTAAATGTTATCATCAGACATCCAGTGATAGCAGCATTAATGGATGAGAAATACATGTAAAATGGATTTCATATGCATATGTGTCAAGCCTTTGAGGCCTAATCTTCTGACAGTAAGACTTGCAATTCTGAACAAAATCCTTATCTAGGCTTTATGAGTCCCAGTGTATAAATAGGTGCAGGAGAAATAAAAGTGGACAGCTGACCTGGATTTAAATAGACAGCCTCAGGAGACAAGTAATGTGGAGACAGAGCCACCAGGTGTCTTGACATCAAATCTTTAATATCAGTGCTGGAGAACTGCATTAAAGCAGCGTGTGATGGGGTCAATCGTTCACTTTTCCTTTCACAGCCCTTTGAGACAATTTGCGCGAGAGAGAGAGAGAGAACGGAACCTTATTGATTTACAGTTTGCTCATGTGGGGAAAGCACGCACACACACACACACACACGCAATCATGTGATCCTTAATGTGGCCCTGCTGATTTCCCTCTGGTGTTTTCTTTTTTCTTTTAAATAGATGGCATACGTGGGCTACCTCATGTTGTTCAACTACATTGTCCTGGTCAAAATGGATCTGTGGCCTTCTATTCAAGAGTGGATTGTCATCGCTTATGTCTTCACCAACGGCATTGAGAAGATGAGAGAGGTACACTGTAAATTAGCAGTAGCTATATGTGCACATGTTTGGAACTAATAATGTTATCTTATCTTACCACATCCCTCTTGACTTACAGTATGTGGCTACAATGTCACCTATTACATAAGTGGCGTAGAACATACAATAAGCAAGTAGAAATATAGAAGATTAAATTGAAAATGCAAGTATGTGGCCATATGAGACTATTAAGCTGACTTTCTGGCTGTGTTTGTACTGTAACTGTATGAAATGCACTAATCATTGTGCCACGTTATTCCAAGATGCACATTGATGCCTGCGAGAGTCGCTTCTCTGATTAGTGAGCTCATACTGCCCTCCTGTGGTGGTCCCAATATACTGAATTTCAATTATTTTTCTCCATCTCAATCAATTTGGGGTCTCACATCAGTCTTTCCCTACAATGATTGTGTTTAGAAGCTACTTTTTAGCCTCCATGTCTTGTGTTCCTTTCTTTTGTCACGAATAACCCTCTAAATCTCTTTCAGATTCTGATGTCAGAGCCAGGGAAGTTATTACAGAAAGTGAAGGTGTGGCTTCAGGAGTACTGGAACATCACAGATCTCATGGCCATCCTCATATTCTCGGTCGGCATGGTTCTGCGTCTCCAGGAGCCACCACTCATGAGCTACGGGCGGGTCATCTACTGCGTTAACATCATCTATTGGTACATCAGGCTGCTCGATATCTTTGGAGTCAACAAGTACCTGGGTCCCTATGTAATGATGATTGGCAAGATGGTGAGAAGAGGCAGGGCCGGTGATGTGTGCATGTTTGTTTTCTGTCTACAGCAACCCTTATATTCATTGTCTGAATGTGTGCACCTTGCGCCTTCACTCAACAAGATTTTCAATGATCATGAATTAACTCACTCCCATGATTAAACGGGTTTAATTTGTATGCGGTGTGCAGGCCACGTTCCAACAGAACGTGTTTGCCTCCAAACCTTGTTGTTTGATTTCAAAGAGCAAAAGATCGTAGCTTCTGGTACACTCGATGATGGAACTAGAGAAGGGATAAAAGGCCCAAATTTGTATCTGTCTGATGTTTGACTCTTTAAAATGTGTACAGCTCGTCTCAAACAAGAGGGGTATCTGCATCCAATGATTTTGTCGAGTATTTGACATTATGATGTTAAGGCTGCATTGTAAAAACAGCTGAAGCACCGTAGTAGTTGCAAACTAATAGGATTTACATAAATGGTCTTTCACCTGTTAGTTTGGATAAGTACCTGCAGCAATTATAATACCTATTGCTGTCAAACTATGGTGCAACTTATAATACAAGCAAAGTAATTATAGTTCTTGTGAGAAGTGTGGCACCAATTTGGCCGAAAAAATATATTAAAAAAACTATATCCAAGATGTCTTTCCTGGACAAACAATAGCCCGACTCGAATGTTTTTTCCTTTCTTAAATACTTGTTTTAAAAGGCTTTTAACATTTAAACCAACGAGAGGTAAATATTTTACTGTAACTTCTTCAATCGATTACGTGCATTTTAAATATTATTTTCAGGTTTTATTCCAGCACAAATTGAATTGAACTTTGATTGGCCAACCGCGAATCTGGGAGCTATATTAATTTAGAAATGGTTCAGGGTATCATCTATCACACCTTTTTATAGCAGTTCAGCTGTAACAGACTAGCACGCTTCCTTCCTTTCCTCCTGGTGTAATCCCTGTTTTTTCTTCTATACAGACATCCATACCAACTGATTTGTTTTATTATCTGAAACCACTCACCCCTTCCCTTCTCTCTTTGACAATCCTTTCTCTGTCAGATGATCGACATGATGTATTTTGTGATCATCATGTTGGTGGTGCTGATGAGTTTTGGGGTGGCGCGTCAGGCCATCCTCAACCCCAATGAAGACCCATCCTGGATGTTAGCTAGGAACATCTTCTTCATGCCTTACTGGATGATCTACGGAGAGGTGTTTGCTGACCAGATTGACCGTAAGTTCGTGGCCAGGGTGTCAGACTTCTTTAATAAACTTAATTTTTTTTCATTTGGGGGAGGATCATTCCTGGATGTTACTGAATACTCAGTGCAGACCCAGGAAAGCTTACTGGATAATGCCATTTTGTAACACACACATACCAAACCAATCTGCATCAGCAAAAGTAGTTACTATGAAGAGGGAAAATTCCAGAAAAAATGTGTCACTGTTTACTTTACTTTTCACTGTTACACATTTTGTTGTGGCCTTTTCTGTCTCTATATAATTTTTTTTAACCATGAGGACAGAGACATTTTGACTAATACATTTGAGAAAAGACATTGAGCAGTGTCTGTGAGAAAATGTCCTGAGAGTGCATTTGTGTGCTGTTCTATTGTCTATATGTATGGTAGTATATACCATATAGGTATATGGGTTTCTGCAGAATGTGAGGGGTGGCCCAAAGAGAAGAGATCTGAAATAATGTTTTCATTCTTTGTTTCAGATTTGCATAGTAGGAAGTTACAGCACAGGCTGAATGACAAACTCTGGCTGGTCGAAAATAACTATCGAACTCAAGGAGCCTGGCGTAGTACCGGTCCATCCCACTTTGACCAGTGCAGTCATGATCCCCGTAAATCTATAAATATAGACCTCAGTTTAACAACATCCACCTTCCCCACCTCCCCATCATCAGCCTCACATCGCTACCATGTCATGCCCACTCCTACCACCAAGAGCAACTGGAGACTAAAGTGTGCATGCTGCACCACATGCTATGAGGTTAAAGTTGCCCTCATGTTTTGGTATCTTGGGTCAGCTACTATGCATCAGCAGAATTTTCATTAAATAATATAGACCAGTTAGAGAGAATCAAGTGAAAAGGTTGTATGCAAAAGGACTACCTATCTTCTTCATCCTCCAAGTAGCTTGACCTAAGGCTATATGCTGTCAGCAACTTTACCCTGGCTTATTTTTGGCACTGGCTGGCAAATGGCTTTGTTACATGGCAGTAGCACTTTCTGAAATGAACTTGATTGTGCAGTTTTTATAGTTAAAATTGTTTGTATTTATTTACAAACAGGGAGAGGATCTATACCACTTTCAACATTATGTGTTTTAATGTATAGTCCCCCAAGTGTTTATTTACTCAATTAAAATGAGTTTTATTTGAAGAAGTGATCCTGCCATGTTAACACCATCTGTCGTATAAACCATATCACCCTCCCTTGACGCTGGTTTAGCTTCTCACTGGAGCAATTGCAAAGTTGTCAAAATTATTCTTTCAGTATAAGCAAAATTTAAAATAAATAAGCATCCAGATTTAAACATGAATATCGCATCATACGGGAATAAAAGACATAAAAAGCATCCACAACAGAACAATTTATCACCCTCCTTTCATTAATATGTTTTTTCACGTGGTTCAGTTGTCCGAGTTTTTAAATCCAAATTTCTTTGAAGGTAAAACTCTAAAAAGTAGAACAATTACTTCAGTTCTCTGTCTTTGGGCTGCATTGTGTGAAACAATTGAACATAAAGTAATGAAGAGCATGACTAGAATGAGTCTCAAAGGCAAACAAATGCTGAATGTTCCCCTGATAAGCCACAGCAACTGAACCATCACAGATGGAAAAAACACTATGTATCCGAAATACATTTCAAGCTCTTCAGAGCAAACCATTGCGGAATGAAGCTTTGGCACACATATGTGACAATATATTTTAAACATTGAATATATGTTTAAATATATTGGAAACACAAATTGTGATGATACATGACGAGTGTATTTTGTTTTCAGATGCACATTTCTAAACATGAGCCCCAACCATTATTGTGTGTTTCTTTTTCTAGTCTCCTCTTAAAGAGAAGAAGCATTAAAAAAAACGATGCTTCTTGTTTGTTTGCAAAATATGTAGCTATGCACTATGTTTGTTTTTTCAGGTGTGCTTGTTTCTTTGATTTTGTGATCTTGTAACTTTGTGTTCAATTAGTCCATAATTTGTATTTATTTATTTTACTTTGTGTGTTATATTATCATATATTTTAACTTCATTTTATATATTCTTTCTTGTTTGTGTAATGTGGATGCATGTCTTTGTTATCTTAATTGTGCATCAACATTTTTCTTGTAAAATATAATTTTCTCTACCTAACTATGCACTTTCCTCATATTCATTTATATGTGTGTGTCTATTTTGTGATGGTGTGCAGCCCCCTGTGGGCAGAACGTCACCACAGAGGACGGGGTGGTGGCCCTGCCTCCGTGTAAGACGGGTGCCTGGATTGTCCCAGCTATCATGGCCTGCTATCTGCTGGTAGCCAACATACTTCTGGTCAACCTTCTCATTGCTGTGTTCAAGTACGTAAACACTCATGATTTTAGATTTTTGACTTATAATAAACGATAAAAGGCAACACTTTCCAGACCGCACTTGAACACAACATGGCAAAATAAAGAAAGAAAATCTGTGACTGTGGGTGTGTGTGTATCTGCATATAATAGGAAAAAAGAGGACAACAGTGGTTCGGGGTGCTGTTAAGCCGTTGGTTGCAAATTGTATTGTCAGAATAGGATGGTGCCACAGACACATTAGCAAGCTAATATTCTATTATTGTTTGACTTATTTGTCTCATTTTCCATCGTCATAGTAATACATTCTTCGAGGTGAAGTCCATCTCCAACCAGGTTTGGAAATTCCAGCGCTACCAGCTCATCATGACTTTCCACGAGAGGCCAGTCCTTCCTCCACCACTCATCATCTTCAGCCATATAACCATGGTCCTCAAGCACCTGTGTTGTCGCTGGCGCAAGCACGACGACGATGAAAGGGACTATGGACTGAGTGAGTGACAGTACTTCAACAAAGTTATTTATTTAAAATCAGAAAAACTGCCCCCAAATATCTTGTATCTGTTATATCTTGGACTTTTGCTGTTATGATAGTCCGATAAATGCGACACTTGTTTGTTGCTTCATGACTCTCAAGCTTTTTCATCCACAGAGCTTTTCATCACGGAGGATGAACTGAAGAAAGTCCATGACTTTGAGGAGCAATGTATAGAGGAGTACTTCAGAGAGAAAGATGACAGATTCCACTCCTCAAATGATGAGCGGATCAGAGTCACTTCTGAAAGGTCAGACAAGGCTACACCAATAAAAAATAGGATGCTATAGCTTAGAGTCAATGGAAACTTTAAGTCCATCAGTAAGAGAGTGCATGTGATGGAGCAGAAACATATTCTTTATATGTTAGAGTGCACACTCAGTCATATATTTCACATTTCTAATAGAAAACCGATATGCTGCATATTCAATTTCAGTGAAAATTCAGAAAACAGAATTAAGTATATAAAATGTACACAGTACTGTATCAAGGTAAAACGTGGACACCAATGGGTGGATATGTCTATGATTTTAAATGAACATGGACTGTGACAAAAGCAGTTGCATGTTTTTAAAAATAGTTTATGGTGAGCTAAACCGTAGGCTCTGAAAGTTTGTGAATCAATCCCAACCTTACTGATTTATGCTTTTTCTCAATTTTTTCTCTACACTGACAGGGTGGAAAACATGGCGATGCGTCTGGAGGAAGTGAATGAGAGGGAACACTTCATGAAGGCGTCCCTGCAGACTGTTGACATTCGCCTGGCACAAATGGAGGAACTGATTGGACGGATCGCCGTGGCACTGGAGCGTGTCACAGGGGTTGAGCGGGGTGAGGTCAACAAAGTACGTTCAAGGACTTCCTCTGACTGCACGGATTCTGCGTACATACTCCGACAGGCCGAGTGCCCAGACGCAGCGTACATCCTCCGTCAGAGCAGCTTTAACAGCACAGAGGGGAACTCCTACCGTCTACATGAGGCCCTGGAGGGAACAGCTGAGGGCTCGATGTCTCCTCCCTCTCCCACTGGCCTGGCCATACGGACAAGAAGCCACTCCTTTTACTTGGGAGGTGGTCGTGGTGCTGGTGGTGGGGAACGTGCAAGTGGAGCTGAGCGAGCTGGGAGCTTCTTCAAAGAGCGCTCACTGAGTCTCCACCGAGCCAACAGTTCCCAATCTGTGTCCTCAGCCGCCGCCCCCAAGGAGTCTAAGCCCCTGCCCCTGGCGACGTTGTCGGTCTCCCAGCAGCACCGTCCCTCATCGTGCATTGATATCTACGTCTCAGCGTCTGAGGAGGTGGGGCCTACAGAAGTCTTCCTGGATCCCCGCCGTATGGTCCCACCGCTCCAGAGGGACTCCTCAATGCAGTCAGACACCATGGAGACGGTGCAGCTGGGAGGCCGGGACTTCAGCGGCGCCGCCGCATGTGGTTTGGGCGACAGGCACTCGGAGGGTGGAGGAGTCAGCGGCGGAACAGCTGGAGCTGCTTTCGACGACAGTGCGGCTGCTGATTTGTCTTTGTGCTCGGCTCACCTCCTACCAGACACACACTTACCTCTGTGGGACATGGATCCATCCCCGCCTCCTTCAGCGGGCCTGCTTGAACGCTCCAAGAGCAGTCGCTACCTCTCCACGGCAGGCACAGTGTTCCTGGATGAGCCTCCGCTGGTCAAATCCCACAGTCTCATGTTCACACCGAGAGGCTGCTATGGTGGACTGGGAGCGGGAGTCCAGGTAAAAGCCGCAGAGTACACCAGCATTACTGACTGCATCGATACACGATGTGTCTCGGCTCCGTACACCCCTGCAGAACGCTCACACTCCCCTGGAGGATCCACCTCATTCCCCTTTGATAAGCCGTCAGACATTGGGCCCTCTCACCCAGAAAGAGAGGCAGAGCTTAGTCACACAGAGTCTGATCCAGAGGACCCTGAGGACCTGACTCCAGTCCCTGATACCCCTCGCCTAAGGGGCCTTGGTGGACCCAGCGGGGCCCCTCTCTGCTCCCCATTCTCCAGGCTGGAGCGAGCAAACAGCTGCTCCTCAGACGACTCCCATCCTTCCCTCACACTGGCCCCTCCGCAACGGAAGAGCCTGTCAGTGAGTGAGAGGATGGAGAGAGGACCAGGTCTGGGGGCAGACAGGGGGCCCGGGCCTGGGGGCCGGGGTCTGGCAGGAACCAGAAACCCCTTCCTCAGGAGCAAGTCTGGAGCACGGCCTGAAACAGTCAAGACTGACAGCCTCTCCATGAGGAAGCTGGCCACTCCGTCAGCTTTCCGTAGCTTTGATAGGCAAAACTACACGTGACAAGGACACCGGTTAGCACACTCACTCACTGATAGGACCAGGGAGGAAGTGGCCAGAGAGAATGCGGGGTAAAGTTGCCCATAGATGCTAATCTGCAAAAGATCTACTGGATTTTTTTCTTATGTCCTAGTTTAGAAAAGGTGATTTACGTTTCTCCATAGTAGACGGAGGGCAAATTTACCCTGAGTCATGAATCAGGAAGAAGAGAAGGGAGATGTAGGGGTCCTACTATACACCAGTCAAATACAAAGAGCTATGAGTCTCGACTAGATTTTACCTTCTCTTGTAGCTTAGTAACTCTCAATGGGGTATTTTGGCAATGGAAGGTGTCTTTGTACCGTATGTCTTCCCCCCCTCCACCTATACGTCAAGTAGACAACTGTCACCGTGTCGCATCACATATCAATCACACTAGTCAGACAGAATATAATGTTACTCCTATCGGTTCACTGCCATGTTTGAGAGACAAAAGCGAGAGGAGACAGAAGGTTAAAACAACCACCGCATTTTTGTCTGAACACGGTCATTACTCTCACAAAATGTTAAATACCATAACATTAAATACATTTTCCTCTCTTCATATTATCCTAAATCCAAGCTGTAGGACCCTAGCACAAGAAAAAAACAAATGCTGATATTTCTGGGAAGGTATCATGGAAGTGTTTGTTACCCCTCGGGGTTGCATTGGGACTGTAACATGGCAACAACTTACCTCTGGAAACACAAGTACACCTTTCAAATACTTAAGATCCATCTCTATTTTCAATGGAATCTCAAATGTTTATTTCTTTCACATATTGTAGCATAGTTCATTTATTTTGTCAGCGAGAAAAAGAAAAGATTTGAATTTACTCTAAACCGGTCTCCAGTCATGGCTGTACCGTGTCAGCAAACTGTTTTCTGCAGTGAATGAACCAGTAAAATCTGCGTTTGATCACCCACATAATATAAGTGACAACACGAATTTGACAGGAAAAAGTGAGAAACCCTGAGAACAGCAAGTGACAATAATTCACAGCACTTCCTTGCATCACTGATTCGAGCCATGAGTCTCCATTAGGAGAGTCAATGTGGCCACTCACACATTAGGATGGAAATTAGATTGTATGACATGTATGTTGATATTCGCATGCATACACTACATGGTCTGCAAAATCCTACATATCACTTCGAAATAAACTCGAGGGCAAGGAGGCGTTGTGAGTCTGGTTTTGAGGCAATGCTTGTGGGTTAACCTGGGCCAAGTTTAGCCCTGGTTAACATTTTTATTTAAACAGAAACAGTGGTGCATTGCACATGCTGGCACGCTGCCCGTTTAATATATACATGTCACTGCTGTAGTACATTGGTTTTTGGACTACACCTGTTTCCTTTCATCTTGCATAATATTAATTAACTGGAATCATGAGATGTTATCAGATTATACCTCTCACCACCACCACCAAAAAAAAAAGACCCATTACCAACATTTTCACGCTGTTCCTAGGAAACATGTCAATCAACTTTGACGCTGTAGCGAAACCTCTTTGAGAACTAACGTTCCCCCTGGTGTGAACCTTTCTTTGCCTACACCTGAGACCAAAAAATCCTCCACTGACCAATCGCAGCTCTCTTGTAGCCCAGCGTTTTGGCAGTGGCATTGTGTTGCAATGGTTTTACATCCACCTACACCTAATGGATCCGTCCTTCATCTATTCCATCACTGTCATTCATTTGCTTTTTCTCCTTTATTTATAATTTGTCATTGCTTTCTAAGCCAGCCACTGCAAAAGTGGACTTTAAAAGGAAGCATTTGCAGCATGACTAAGCCCACACAAAGAAAATTAGCTTACGGAAGAGTTTATCCACAAAGGTTATAAAAAAAAATGCTTGGGGATAAGTTACCCCGGTATATGCATTCAAACTGAGATTTCAGAAAACCGTGCATTTTAAATGATATGGAAGATAGAAATGGGACTATTATTAAAAGTTGCAAGCCAGATAAATGTCTCAAAGTTTTCTCATTTTCTTATTCCAGTGGAAGAAGTCTGGGGGAGAAGAAGATGTCCTTCTTTGATAGATCTGTAAAGATAAGATAGGTGAAACTGTCATTACTGATTTATTTAGTTTATGTTTTATATATTCTCACCATTACAATCCATTTTAATCATGTTGTGTTTTTTTTTAAGATTGAGTCACATTTTCTTGCATATTGATAATTAAAGGAAATGCCTGTTTGAATTACAAAATTAATATTTATATCTTCTCAGTGATATTTTTTCTGAAACATAAGTATTTTTTAATCAAGCATTTAAATTTAATAAAACTTAACCATCTACATGCACTAAATGCTGATGTATTATATGATTTATTAAATATGACATTATCTGATATACTGTACATTTAAATCATATTTAAAGTTGTTTTTATTGTATGTTTTATCAAGCAGTTTATGAAACATTTCTAACACAAATTTGAAATGGCAATACAGTTTCCAGTATAAACAAACGGGGGCCTTTTGGTCATGGATAGAATATGTGAGAACTGAAGTGATTTAAAAGCCTGTGAAAATGTTTTCTTTATTCACAAAGTCCAAATATCAGTGATTTATCTCAACATGTGGCTTTTGCATACTCTCAAAGACATCTGACATACAGAGTTGGCGGACTGTTGCTTTTATAGAGCGTATCATTGCTTGTGTGGACATTAATTTGAATCTACTCGAACACATACAAATATAGGATTGAGAGTATCTCACAGCTTAAGGAAAATTAATTATTTGCACATAAAAGCGAGACACAAAGATTAAGTTAGAGCAACACTATAACGTGATGCCTTTGTAGTCATTTAATTCACCTATATTATAGTCCCTGTCTGTTTAATGTACTCATTTTAGACTCCTACTCCCCAGTTAATTTGTTCAAAGGCCGATTAGTTCTCTGCAACCAGTAAACTGGCTATAATTTATTAAATCTTTGCATTGCTCCTTTAGCCATTGCAATGTGGACATTTGATCTGTATAGACCATGTGGGACAGATCAGGGGTAACACAGACACCTTTAAGATGGCAAATAAGATGCTGTAGCCAGCTAATACAAATTATCCTATCTGCAATTTCCTCAACAGATCTGTAGGTTACGGTGTGTTTTAGTGAAGAAAGGTTGACACCACGTCAAAGCTCAGGGATACATTAATCCAGTGATGCAAGAAAGAAAGAAGTTTGTTGTGAGCAGAAAGATTTCAGTATAAACACTGTGCTTTATGATTCTAACCCAGAATCTTTGGGGATCATAGAACATAAATGAATTTTGTATTTTATGTCTTCAGAAATGGCAATAGTTAATGAATGAATGTCTTCTTACCTGATTGACTTGTTCACACATAGAAATTTTACTTCCCAGTAGTGAAAACAATAGGGGGGGGTGCAATTTGTGTTTTGATAGGGCTTTGGTCACGCACTGTTGACCCTTACATACTGAAATAAACCAACATTTTCCAAACCAAATGGAAATGAGCTGAGTCTTGTTCCATTGACCTGTTGTCCACACAGCTGTGACAATCAGGTTAAACCAATCAAAAGTTGGCCATCTCAGCTCAGTTTTGCATGACCAAGAATAAAAACAGATAACTCTGTCAGATGTGTAGTCCCACCGACTTGACCTATTGTGATAGAAAATCTAAAGATTATTTTCTGATTTATTATCCTTACAGTAAGGACTATAAGATAGCATACATGTCCATGTATACATGATTCTTTCATGGCATTGTGATATGTTGACATGGCTTTTGTGGGAGTTATTGTCAGGCATTGTGCATGCGTGCATTATGTGTGAATGTGTGCGTATATGAACTGAGTGTGAATCCAGATATGAAGAAGACACTAATAACTGGGAGGCATGCCAACACAACACAACCCTACAGAATCTCAATGTACAGTATTTTTTAAATACTTTCCTATACTGTATCTTACAGTGGTATGGAATTCTGAGGATATGATGATAATCAGCAGATCTGCTTTCCTCCTCTGTCGACCTGTGACTCATGAGATAACCCACATGTTTTTCTGCAATAATTGCTGATGTTGTGCATCTACAAACGAAAGGGACTTACACCCCTACTGGTCACATTTTTATGTAATGTCCTTGAAATGCATGCAGTTCTTCGACTCAGAGTGTACAGAGACAACCTGTAAAGATTACTGAAAGAAAGATAGAGAGAGATTATAACATGAAATCAAAGTAGTGAGTAATTGGATGCAAATACAAATTTGTATTCTTCAATGTTAATAGGATCGTGTCTGGCATGCATTATTAAATAAACAATCAAATACTGTAGATTGGTACTCCATGTCTTGCCTGTTTTTACTTCATATCAATATTTAACCAACCAATGAGAAAAAGACAGGTCTGAGAAATGTGTGTATGGCTGGAATGGTGTAGTTACAATGAGAAATGCTGAAAGTGGAAGAAGCAGAGAAAGAAACAGTCATAATGTGGCTTTTGGTGATTTCAAACCTAAGGTTAAACATCAGGAACACCTGCATTTCACTCCCTGCTTTTAAGCTACAAACCGGGAGCAAGAGCTGTTAACCTCACGGAGCATAACTCATAAAACAGACATTCAGTGTACAAACAATAGAGTAATGAGTCGCATCAGACAAGCTGTTCTGAAGTTCAAACAAATGTGTAAAATGTTATAGAATAGTATGTTACCCAAAACTGTACCAAAAAGTCATTGTATAGTATGTGTCCAAAAATATTAAAAATAAAATGAAATGTAGACTGTAATAAAAATAATAATATGTGTTGTGCTATGAAAATATTTCAAAAATGCGTGCAAAACGTCAGAAACGTGTAACTATATATAAGTGGTATAAGAAGTGGAGAAAAAACACAAAAAATCAAGGTCAATTAATGTGAAAACATGCATAAAAATATTCAAAAAGCTCGAATATATGACTGAGGTGAAAAAAAATAGGATATTGTCAAAAATTTGACTAAAAACATCATACTATAGTATGTCGGCAAAAAAAGGCAAAAAGTTTTAAAAAATATATATATATTAAAACGTGCATAAAAACATGCACAACGCTCAAATATATGACTGAGGTGAAAAAGATGAAAAAATTGTATAGTATGTTCAAAAACGTCATAGTATTGTAAACAATTTAAAAAAACATGAAAACATGCATGAAAACATGCAAAATGCTCAACTATATGATTCACTGATGTGAATAGATAAAAACAGATGTTCAGTGTGTTCAGAGGTGAAAAAAGTGATAATGATACATTGTCCAGAATTCAACCAAAAACGTCATAGTATAGTATGTTTTCCAAAAATGTCCAAAAATGTTAAGAAAGTCAAAAAAGTGGAAAAGATTTTTTTAGTATGTCGTCCAAAATTGTCAAAAAACTTTAAAAATAATATGCATAAAAACATTCAAAACGCTCAAATATATGACTGAGGTGAAGAAAATTTCAAAAGTGTAAAATCAACATTTTAGTATGTCGTCCATCATTTGACCAAAAGCGTTATAGTATAGTATGTTGTCCAAAATTGTCAAAAAATGAAAAGAAATGCATAAAAACATGCAAAACACTCCAATATATGACTGAGGTGAAGAAAAGTGAAAAAAAATAGGATGTGGTCCAAAAAAGTCTAAAAAGTCATAAAATGAAAAATTACGTGAAAAGATGCATAAAAACGTGTAAACACTGAAATAGATTACTGGGGTGAAAAGCGTGAAAGAAATGGAAAAATTTTTTATTTTAGTCTGTCGTCCAATATTTGAACAAAAACATAGTATAGCACGTCATCCAAAAATCACCAAAAAAGTCAAGAATTAGTCATAGCATAGTCCGCGTCCAAATTTCATCAAAAATATCATAGTATAGTATGTCGTCCATTAAAACACTTAAAACATGCATAAAAACTTGCAAAACGCTCAAATATATGACTGAAGTGAAGAAAAGTTAAAAAAGTTAAAAATAATTAAATTAGGATGTTGTCCAAAATTCGACCAAAAACGTCATAGTATAGTATGTCGTCCAAAAATGTCCAGCATTGTTAAAAAAGTTTAAAAAAAAAGAAAAACTTTAAAACATGCACTAAAACAAATGCAATGCTGACGTCCAAAATTCATCATGGTATAGTATGTTGTCCAAAAATCTAAATAAAGTCAAACAAATTGAAAAACATGAAAAAATGTCTTAAAATATTTATTAAAACATGCATAAAAACCTGCAAAATGCTCAAATATATGTGATTGAGGTGAAGAAAAGTGGGAAAAAAAAAAAATATGTCGTCCAACATTTGACCAAAAACGTCAAAAAGTTAAAAAAAAAACGTGAAAACATGCATAAAAACATGCAAAACGCTGGAATATATGACTAAAGTGAAAAAAGTGAAAAAAGTGAAAAAAGTGAAAAAAATTCAATTAGGATGTTCGACCAAAAACGTCATAGTATAGTTTGTCGTCCAAAAATGTCCAAAATTGTTAAAAAAAAAGTTAAAAAATAAATAAAAAAGTTAAAACATGCATTAAGGCATGCAAAACGCTCAAATATATGACTATGGTGAAAAAAATGAAGAAAAAAAAATGGGAAGTCAAAAACATCATAATATAGTATGTCATCCAAAAATGTCAAAAAATGTTTAAAAAGTAAAAAAATAAAAAAAATAAAAATGTGAAACGATGCATAAAAACATGCAAAACAGTGAAATATATGACTGACTTGAAAAAAGTGAAAATAATAGAAAATGTAGGATGTTGTCCAAAATTTTAACAAAAACATCATAGTATAGTATGTCGTCCAAAAATGTATTAAAATATGTATTCAAACATGCATAAAAACATGCAAAAAGCTCAAGTATATGACTGAGGTGAAGAAAAGTGAAGAAAACAAATTAGGATGTTGTTCTAAATTTTCCTGAAACATCATAGTACAGATGTCGTCCAAAATTGTCAAAAAAGTCATAAAGTTTAAAAAACGTGAAAACATGCGTAAAAACATGCAAAATGCTCAAATATATGACTGAGGTGAAGAAAAGTTGAAAAAAATAAAATAATAATATTATGTTGTGCAGAATTCGATCAAAAACGTCAAGCTATTAAAAAGTACTTACTTACACTTAAAAAAGTGAAAACATGCATAAAAAAAAGCAAAACGCTCAAATATATATGATTGATGTAAGAAAAGTGAACAAAGTTGAAAAAACATTTTTTGTATGTGGTCCAATATTTGACCAAAAACGTCATAGTATAGTATGTCGTCTAAAATTGTTAAAAGGCAAAAAATTAAAAAAACTTGAAAACATGCATCAAAGCATGCAAAACACAAAAATGTATGACTGAGGTGAAGAAAAGTTTTAAAAATATATATATATATATATGTTGTCCAAAATTCGACCAATAACGTCATAGTATAGTATGTCTAGTAAATATAGTAAATTTTACATAGTATACTGTGACATTTTTTTGTCAAATTTTTGACGAGATACAATATTGTGAAGTTTTTCCCTTTTCACCTTCACCATATATTTTTTTAATTACTGATGCATGTTATGCATGTTTAAAATGGTTTTAAAATGTTTGATTTTTTTGACATTTTTGGACGATATTAAGTTTCATTTCTACCATATTTTGTGCATTTCCAACATTCCTATGCATTTTTGAAGTATTTAAAATTGTGGGACAATGGAATTTAGAGACACATTCAAAGAATGAACGAAACAGGTTCCAATCATGCACATTGGGGAAACAGTTGGAAGACATGAGGAGGAGAAGGAAGATGAACATGGGAAGGATAGAAGAAGGAGGACATGTATCCAAGAACGCAGGATGAGTATAGAAGACAGATAATAATTAATACCATTATAAAATAATAATAAAAAATAATAATAATTTACAGTCACATCACCATCTGTGCTTCACCTTTTACGTTTCTCTGAACTTCTATGACATATATAACTGAAGCATAACAGTTGAAAAACTCCAAATGGCAGTAGAAGCCTATAGAAGCCTCTGCTCTTAGCACTTCACCACCAGTGCTTCACATGCTAACTTTTTCAAAACTTCTATTTGGCTAACTTGATCGAAAATAATGGTTTAAAAAGTTTTTGAAGGCGTCATCTTGGTCTTGATCCCACAACCTTCAGGTGCAAGACTGATACCAGCCTGTGCTCTTGCCACTGTAACAATGTATTACTCATTTTTCAGAACTTCTATTTAACTTAAATTTGCAGAAATTCTATTTGACACATAAAATCAAAGGGCAATAGCCAAAAAAGAGCCCTAAAGGCATAAATCAGGCCTTGAACACACAACCTGTTGATGATATCTCTGTACAAGCCCTTGATCTCCCCACCATAATTTCACACTGCCAGAATAAGAACTTCAACTTGATTTAAAATTGTATGACATTTTTGGATGGAAGTGTTTTTAAAACATTTGACTTTTTTGCCATTTTTGGACAACATACAAAACTATGACATTTTAAACTGTTTTCACGTTCTCAACACCTTTTTCTATAGGTTAGTAGTACAGTATAGTGTTGGGATCTGCGGCCACATGATAATTTGCATTGACTGGAGAAGCAGGACTGTCTCCCCCCGCATCATAAAACGTCTTCACTCCACTGATTTCCAGAGGCATGGCTCAGTCCCCCAGAAAGACAAGGATGTGTGATAACAAGGATCAAAGACAACTGTGACACCAAGGACATGCCACGAAGTCCACCATTTTGTAGAACGGGGCTTTGAACTAACAACACTGAGCCCCCAGCCCAGTTGAACACTGAGTCTTCTTCGCCCTCGCTCCTCTTCAGGATTAGGCCTGCAAGGCCGCTCCTTCAAGATCCCTCGCCTGAGCAGGCCGTCCACATGTTGTGCCGCAGCGCGCTCTGCTCTCCAAGGCCTGAAATGTGAAAATATATGGTGGAGGTGAAAGAAGTGAAAAACCATGTTTTTTTCCCAAGATTGGACAAAAAATTTCATGGGAAAGTGTGTCGTCTTAAATGTCAAAAGATAAGAATGTCAAAAAATGTTTAGTTTAGTGTATTGTCATAAATATGACTTAACAAGTCATAGTATAGTATGTCGTTCAAAATTTGACCGAAAAAGTTCCTAAAAAAAAAAAACTAAACTTTCAAAAATGTCAAAAAAAGTCTGAAGGTTAGTGAAACAGTGTAATGAATGAATGTAATGTAATAGATTATTTTTCTCTCAAAAAGGTGACTTAGTCATTTGAATTAGGCTCCAGAAAGAGACAATAATAAAGGTGTCAGCAATCATAACTGAATTTGCATTTATACATATATAATATACTCTAAATATGCCATTGTATAGGCGAGTGGTGCGTTAGCTCATACTGCCCAGTTGATGGGAACATTCTGTTCTGTGGTTACGCACGTGCCATCGCCTCCTCACGCACACGCTCGCACTCTAAAACAACTTCATTTGAACACAACTGCTGTGTCGTGTCAACCGGTGTGAACACACAACAACATGACCCAGATGCTGCGCGCACTCCCAGTGAACTCCTGCACCTCCGTGAGAGGGGAGGTACGAGTACAGGCGCCTCCTCTTTACAGAGAAATGTTTACTGCTCTGCGGAGGAAAGCTGCAGGCGGTGCGAGTCCGGCCACAATCTAAGTTTCAACAACAAAAACGAACCACATCTTCCTGGAAACTGCTCCTGCACCCATCCAGACTTTGTGTTAATTATTCCTGCAGCACAAACGATCAGGGACAGACATAGATATGTGACTAAAACATCTGCAGTGCAGACAGGATGGTGTGCAGTTTATTTTTGCTGTTGTTTTGGAGAGGAGTGAAATTTTGCAAAACTGTGGGCCAACAACATCAACATACACACAGTGGCATGTAAACAAGCACAAGTGGGAGGATGTATCCTGAAGATGTCCAAACAGTTCATGTTACCGGGGAAATTCAAAGAAAGGAGGAGTGTGTGTACTGTATGTTAATTGTAGCAGACATCACTAAGCAATCCTAAAGGCAGTATAGCAAGATAGAAGCACAATCTACTCAGCAGAATGACACATAGGCTGGGTTGTGTAACTTTGGGACTCACACACTGTGTTGTTGCATACATGATAATAATGCTTTATGGCCATGCTATTAATGCCTGTCCAAGTCCCCCCACAACAGGGTTGTGTGTTGTAACTACACTGACAGCGTAACCTGTTTTGCACTAGCACTGAAGGGTTCACGTGTGGCAGTGATGAGGACAGATGAGGACAGTAGCTAATTTAGAATCAGACCATGGCTGTGAAACTGGGACACAAAGTGAGACCTGTGTGCAGCTGAGGCATTATGGGACACAGCGGCTGAATTGGTATACAACCAAGAAAACAAAACACACATCCCTCCTCATGAAAGAGATAGATGTTACCCAACCTGTAACAACTGTGTTGTATCACTACTGCTCATTGTTTATTTGTCTAAATAGGTGGGTATAATGTTCTTCTATTCAGTTAACAATTTCAATATGAACCTGAAAGCTATGTGATGCCATATCACAAAAAGTAGCTCCAGGAAAGCCTGGAAACAGCTTAAAATAAAAATAAGTAAGGAAAGCCCATCGCATTCGACCTGGACTGCTTTCATTGTTTGACCTTCACTGGTAACACCAGAACAAACAAGTTGGATCTGTAAACAGGAAATTCCCACTGACCTCTTATGAAAAACAAATCATAGACACAACACCTATTTCTCTCTCTGTGTGTCCACTGGCATAGTGCATCTAATGTTGTAATCATACAAACTGCACACTGTGGGAGCAGTTCCCACGTGTGTTCACACTTAACAATCTTTTGTTTCCTATTTTTTTCTCTCCAAACAAAGTAGCATCATTCCAAGCAAATTAGCGTGACTTTACTAAATATGTTGGATCAAACTAATTGTGAATCGATAAATGTATGCCTATGGCAACTTGTTATTCAGGCGTGACCCTCAAATCTTAAGGAAATACAAAGTAAACAGACACACAGACACACGACACTCGGTTAGGAAGTTGGTGCGTATGTGTTGGGCGGGGGAGTCCTCGTGCGGCCATGAACCCAACCCACTCCATTAATGCTGCATTAGTGTCCCTCCTTAAAGCTCGTTAAAAACTATTATCTATCGTAGGACGCGGTGAAATATGTGTTATTGCGATAAGAAACTTGGGAACGTTTAATTGCTTCGAAAGAACAAATAAATATACTAAGTTATAAAACATGAAATGCACATGGAAACAATCTTCAGCTATCTATGAACTGACAGATCTGTCTTGCGTTGTATATCATCAAAACTTTTACTCAACTTCTATTGTTAAAAAATAAAGGGGTGATATACCTGGAGATGAAATGTCTAGTGAACATTACATTTAATGTATTTGTCTTTGTTTTTAATGTAGTAAAACCATCAGAACTGTTATAAATACACAACATTCTATGTTCCCATCTTTAACTTGAAGGCTTTATTAATCTCTTCGCCTACAAAAACGTATTCCAATGTCTTTAAAATACGTTTTTATAGTGATTTCCATATTTCCTAACCACTGTGAGTACTTTAAGGCAGCATCATTCTGGGCCCGCCCTATTTCGTCTGTGATTGGTCGCCTTTTCCATCATTCACTCTTGTGAATCGGCAATTCTGAAAAAAACGCGTCATGTTTCCTTTTGACCAATCACAGTCCCTTTCCATGATGACACCACGGGATTCCGCGAATTTGTTTCTTGGAGTTGGGAGAAGTGCTGCTCGCAGTAAAATAGGACAAGTTGACGCATGTGTGTGAGACATGTGGGGGCACATGGGTGGAATATGACAGAGACAATAGTCCGGTGTGCGATCGAGGACTTTTATTGATCCATTTTGAAGGAGAGCGACTGAGTGAGGAGACGGAGACAGGAAGGACTGGGACACGAGTCAAATTGCTGTCTTTCCTGCAGGGCTGTTTTTTATCCGCCCTGCAGCCTCAACAAGGAAAACGCAGCCTTTGCGGAATAGTCACATTGAGGACGACACGTGTAGATGGTTAACCACATGTCTCCGGGGAGGACTGAGGTCTGATCACAGTCTTATCGTATAATTTGTCGGGGTGTATTGTTTAAAGGACTATAAACCGCAGATACTTTTTTCTCGATCCTGACCTACTGGTGATGTCGGAGGTCGATGTGTCTGCAGACCGTGTGCCCGGCAGAGCACCGGGTCGGACAGAGGACACGATCAAAGAGAATCAGGAGAACAGGACTTTGCTGATGGTGGCTATGATTTTACTGGACTTGAACAAATGCAACCCTGGTGCGATTGGCACCGGAGGCGGCAAATGTCTGGGGGGCAGCGACACCGGCCCTGTGGAGCGGGGCAGCTGTCGGCTGAACGCCGGGGACGGCTGCGGCTCGATGGCGCCCAAACAGTCCCGGAGCAAAGCGGCAGCGGGGAGGCGGCAGGAGTCCCCCGAGAAGAGACACGGCTGCCCGTTCAGCGGCTGCGGGAAAATGTACGGGAAGTCGTCCCACCTCAAAGCTCACCTTAGGGTCCATACTGGTGAGTGGAGAACCGGTGACACGCCTCCGACCGGCTCCGGCTTAGCGCTAACCGCTCTGCGTCATCTCAGCCTTTTTCGGTTCCGGGCCCGTTGTGATTACAGCACGCATGTTATCGTCGCTGTTAACGCCGTTGTGTGTGTTATTTTGCTGTTAAACGTTGGAGAAAAGAAAGTTACATAAGACTTTGTGATCATTTAGTAAATACTGTAAGAGGTTCAGCTATAATGACGTAATTGAGGAGCTATTGTAACTTACACAGATGCAGTTGCTGCTTTCGCGTGTGTGTGCGTGTAATGGGACATTAGCACACCGTCTTGTAAATGAATAACATGTTATGTGAAAGGTGGTAGCGTGTGTTTGCCCCTGCCTAGGAGTGAGGCTTTGTGTGTCTCACTGAGAGGCGGGGGGGTAACGTGTTTCCGACATACTCACACACACACACTTTGGGAACACCGCGTGCCGCCGCCCATGTTTGTGGTGCACGGTGGACACAAGTTCAGTTGGGGCGAAGTTGTGATGACTCACACCAACATGGCTCGGGAGGTTTTGCATCAAGCGATTGTTTTATTTTAACTGCGTTAATACAGTCGGACATAGGCATTCTCCGTACACATTTAAATCCCAACTGCGAGGGACAGTGTCCTTAATGTCAACACGTTGGCTTGTGAGTCCCATGTAGGTCACTGCGACACAGTGTCCCCACATGTACTTTTCCTGAGATACAACCCGCCTTGCACCACCGCTTCCTCAAACGTCATAACCGCCACGCCCCTCACGTCGTGTTGTAAACAAGAGGAAACACGTGGTGCAGTGAAGCACGTGTAGAGGGAAGAGGGCGTCGCCATTTCCCCCTTATCTTTAAACAAAATTCATTCAGGAGGCTCTTATCATTTCTCACCATTTCTAAATCGATATTTTAGCTTAAGGTTCTTGGAAAATGCTGTTTTTTTCACTTCTTTACAAAACTTCGATTTGTCTCAGAAAGAAAATCAAACAATTATAGTATGATGGTTCCTTCATGGTTCCTTCACTTTAACCAAATGATGTAAAGGGAAGGGTTAACACTCCACAAATATGTTTTTGGAGAAGAAACAAATGATTTATTTTATTTTTTTTGTGTGTGTGTTTTGTTCTCAGGTGAGCGCCCATTCGAGTGTACCTGGCCAGACTGTGGCAAGAAGTTCTCCCGCTCAGATGAGCTCACACGTCACTACCGCACACACACAGGAGAGAAGCGTTTCAACTGTCCAATGTGTGACAAGTGCTTCATGAGGAGCGATCACTTGACTAAACATGCCCGGCGGCATGCAGGCTTCCAACCCAGTATGCTCCAGGGCTCCGGTGCAGCCAAGAGACGCCGCTGCTCTGTGTCTGTGTCCTCTGATTCCGGAGACCAGAGCCCTGCAGGGGTGTGAGACCCACCCACCTACTGTACACATATACATAGAGGTACATGTAGTAGATACCGAGACATACATGGACACACCCCCATGTGTGGTGTGTGTGCATCAACACAACTCTCTTCCAGACAACCAGCCAGACCACTATTCATACATTTTTCCAGCTATGCATTCAACATTGTGCAACAGGAAACATAATTATTTTGACAGGTTTCACACTAAAGCTTCCCCCTCTGATTGTGTGAGTGTTGTGCAACTTACTTTCCTGGAAGAAGCCTACATCCAGGTGATATTCATGTGCATATATACATTAGTATTCATAAACACTACATGACTTGTATCGCAGGTAAACAATAAGAAAACAAGTCAACTAAATCTTATGACTGAGATATTCCCAGTTTCACACTTCTTGGAATAGTTCTTTAGTGAATGTTATTAATGCAGACTTCTCACTTTACAGTTATATTCAGCCCAGAACAAGGCAAATGCACAGTATAGCAGTATTATCATGTAAATAGATTAGACAGACTACACTCTGCCTTGCTGATATCCTCGTTTATGGTAGAAAAGTGAAATTAGAGTAATAAGTCTATTAATAAAGCTATATAATATAGAGATATTAAATGGTATTAAATATGCATTTGGTTATGGACTTAGTAAATCAGCTATACTGTGAGCTTGTAGGTATAGGCAGTTTGCTTCCTGTGTTGAATAATTATTAACTGTACCAAAATATAATTTTAGAGAATAATACTGGACCATAACACATAATCAAACATGAGAAAATATATTTAGATCTTTTGTGTTGCTGTTTCAGGCTTAGATGTGTCTCTAGTGCAGGCACACATTACAGGGTAAGGCCTCCTTGGGGTTAACACCCTGGTGATCATTGGTTGTGGTAAGTGTGCAAACAGTACACAGGATTGTCTTTGCCTTTTAAGGGTTTCGTATCATTGAGAAATTTCTACATTTTCAACCATTAAAAGAAAACGACATTATTTATGTTGATATTCAATACTTCACTGAATACCAGTGGCTGTCTTTTATATAAACCAACGGTGCCAGTTGCTGTACACTTAAACTCATTTTTGTTTACTCTATATCTGGACTACATATGATCAGGGAATAATGCTATGCAGGTTTATTTCAGTTAATACTAAGCCTCCTGGTGGTGGAAGCACAACATTTCTCATAACAGGGCCATCAAACCTTTTATTTTCTGTCCTACCAATTTAAGACAGGCCATCATAATGAGAATTTGTGAATCATGTAGCACATTATGTATTTGTTTGGTACAACATATTTTTTATTTACCATGTAATCTCTTATAATATTACTAATGGGATGAAAGGTCCTATTCATTCACTGCAGGAGCTGGAAACATTGCTTTCTTTTTATACGTGCCACATAATGCATTTAAACATCAAGATAAAGTGTAAAGTAAGTTGTACCCTTGTACAACTAAAACTAAATACTTTTGTAATGTTTTTTTTCTTTGGCATTAAACAACTGTGATAAGATGTTGGTGCCTTTCAGATTGGAGCCATTACTTCTGATACTGTTACTGTACTGTAATCAGGGACAGTCAATGCACATCCTTTGTTATTGCAATATTCATACTGTAGCTGTGTAATAATTAATGATCAAAGGTTTTAACATTAAAATATTTTTTCTCAATATATGCTCATATCTTCCTTTTTACACACACACCTGTATCTGACAACAGTATTTCACACATTCACATTATCTCCTTTTGAATACCATAACTTATAATATAGTGCAAAGATGGTGTAACATAACAGGCTCGATTAGCTCTGTCTTTATTTGTAATCACACACCACATATTACATTAACACTGTTAAATACTGTAATGGAACCGTCAGAATATAATTTAGAAAATAAGGGAAAACCAAAAAAAAAACAATTATCACGTCAAAATGTAAAAACAGCACAGATTCATAGACAGTAAATGACCAAAAACAAACAAAATTATCAAGATGGGAATAATATAATAAATAATGTTAAAATACACATATTTTGAACTTCTCTGTACTTAAGGCATACTCTAATAGCAAATAATCAACTGATTTAAGGGACAGAGAGGGTCATACATGAAAAATAGTATTGTGCAAAATAAATGATCTCTGGTGCTGTGGTTAAAACAAAACAATATCCAATTTAGTCAAGAGGCAAACCGATACCATCTTAATCTTGTGTTGGTATTGTATATCTGTATGCCTGTGTGAGTGAGTTTGAAAAATTCTATCAAGCCCATCTCCATTCCCTTTGGCCTTGACAACATGGAAATCATGGGAGCATCATGTGTTACAGGGTTGGTGCAACGATATGTCATTTTCCCTTTTGACACAGTCAGATAAGACCTACACTGCTGTGTAGGACAGAGTACACATACACTGTCCTGTATATGGGCCTGAAAAATACATCAAATGTGCAAATTCAAAAAATACAAATCAAGCTAATGCCTAGATAGCACCATGTGATTTCATGGCAGAAATTGGGCAAACTTCATGTGCAACAAGCTACTCGCTTATTATTTTCAGTTTAATTATTCAGTGTGGTGCTCTTCATGCAATTTGTCCCTTAGTGTTAATATGTTGATCCCAAAACTCTGAATAAAACATCTCAAGCCCAAGAAAGCAAATATTTTGAAGGTGGTGTGTTAGAGTGCAATGACCTGGCCTGTGCTACATAGCCACCCAGTAGCAATGAATACAGTGTCAAACATCCTCTATTTGGTGTACTAAGACTGCGGTCCACACTTTTCCAAATCAACACATACAATCCTACTTATCACGAAGGTTTTAGAAAAGTAAGTATTTGATTAAAAAAAAGAAAACTAGAAAAATGCAACCTAGAGTTCAGTTAAGCACAACTTTTTAAGTCAGGATGGATGATAATGTCTCTTATTCTTCAGGAAAAAATCACTTTACAGCATCAATTGAGCCTTTGATTTCTGTCAGTGTTTAAAGTTACATCATGTTCACCAGGAGAAGGGCTCTCAACAACATAAGTGCACGTCCTACCATAGGAGGAAACCCCAGCTTTTTATCATATTTTGAATACATATTCAATAATTTCACTCATATTTCTTCTCCAAGATTGTAAAACAAAGTTTCTATATAATAATTGTATTATTATTTGTCATTATCATCATAGCAACTGTCAGTACAATACTCAAGTAAAGTAAACTCACAGCAGATGTAGACGTGGAATGGGGGCAGGAGGTCAGAAGCCTGGTGTTACTGTATTTGACAGGTGGTGGAGGAGGTCGCCTGACAGCACATGCAGGTGGGGTTTACTGATTTGGGCGGAATCAAATCCAGGTCCTCATCATCTGGGATCTCGTCTAAGCGGTAACCATCTTTCAGGAGCTGGATGTTCAGATCTTGATTGATTTGCTGGAGAACAAAAGATAGACAGAAGAGGTTGATGGGTTGCAGCAATTCGTCCTAGAAAACAGCGTCTTCTGGTTCAATCATACAGGATTATACTTGTTGTCTGGCCATGGCTTACCCCCAACAAATGCTGTCTGGCACTGCCATCCCTGCATACATGGCAATCTCATGCCTGTCTGTTCTCATTTGTGGCTCCCCGATGGGCGAACAAACTAAAACATGCTATGAGAACCACGTTGTCCCTTTCGTTTCTTCTAAAGCCTCTTGAAGACCCATCCCTTGTGAGACAACCTCTTCTGCTTCCAAAATTCACTGCCTTTCTGTAAACATTTTTTTTGATTTAGTGCCTGCTCCAAGGCCCCCTGCAATTCTGAGCATGGATGTTTCAAGACACTCTGGGGGCCCCAGGCAAAAAAAAATAAAATAAAAAAACGAAGCTTTTGACAACGCGCAAGTACCATGGGGCCCCCTATAAGGTCATTGCAGTGCCCCCTCATGGCAAGTAATTTAAGGGGCTTTCAGGTTGTCCTTGCTGTGGACCAATGTGAACAGCCGTCTTTGGGGGGCCCCCTTCTAGCTCGGGGCCCCGAGGCAATTGCCCAGTTTGCCTGCCCCGTTGTGATGCCTCTGATTCTGAGGCAGGACTGCTTGACAATTTCTTTAGATAAATGTATCTTTTGCCAAACAAGTAAAAAATAAATGTTAATTGACTAGTATACAATATAATGTTCTGTGTAAACAACAAACACAATTCCTTTCAGTACCACTCACAACTCAGAGAAATTCTATAACTTTTGTGTATTATTTAACAACTTATCTGAACAGCTGGCAAATACTGCATACAATATATATATTCAAGCCTGGACTTGTCAGAGACACATTGATGTAGAGTGTGGGGATGAGAACTCCACTGCAGAATAAATATGACCATGTTTGTTTGATTTGTTATTTCATTTGTTTCCTGCTTTACATCTCATATCTATGTCTATTCTGTAGTATCAACAGTGTAATCATGACCTTGCAGGGATACCCAAGATGAAAATGAGCCTGCTTCTAGACTGGATAATAACAAACTCTTGGCCTCATGGCAGTTGTATAAAATAAAAAAAGGAAGGCAATCACGGAGTGAATGAAATATGTGGCAATGAGTAAATCTGAAGTAAAGAAGCAAGGAGGTAAGGAGTAATTACACACCTCAGCAGAGGAGTATCCCGACGATGAGTATCTAGACATGTCAAAGTCATCATCACTGTGAAAGAAAAACCAGAGTTAGCAAATCATTGATGTGTTATTGTGATTCCTTAGCAGCGCGTGTAGTTTAGCAGGGTGTTCACCTGTCTGTGTCTAAGGCCACCAACGGCTTCTCATCTGGGCTCTGGTCTAAAGAGGAATATCCTTTATTGGGCACTACCAGCCTGTGGGGAGGGAACAGGAGAGAGAAGAATCAAAATTAGGAGGATCAGAGGAGGAGCCAGAAGTCCTGTTCAGGAAGTCCAGCTTTCTTAGTTTGACAACTCCAACGGCTATGTATGAAAACACTTTTTTTTTACAGCACACACAGAACAGACAGATAGAATTTAAGGCCACAGGGCTCACTTCTTACCGTGTTCTGGCCATGACGTTGTTCTTCTTAGGCTGCTGGTTCACTGGACTACCCACAGTGTTACTGTTCTTCAATGAGCCCTTCCTGGCAAGCTCTCTCTGTTTCTCTGCATAAGACACAATCAGACAAATTAGGCCCATGTGAGAAGTGATGGAATAAAACTGTGCTGTCATTATCTTCACCATTACAAACATTTAAAAGTGGTAAATAAAAATGTGGTAAAGAATGACAGTGTTCACAGACAAAATGTTAGACAATTTATGAGACAGGAAATCTGTGTCATTTTAATAGACACTCATCAGTAAGTGTGATGGAGGAAATGAACTGGGTTTGTTTCAATTTGAATTACATTTTCACTTTGTGAGAACGATGAGATCCTTTGTCACTGAACATGACATCAGGCCTTTACTGTTTACAGTGTTGATGCTGTGTTTGAGGCGATTACCATCCTGAAAACAACAGAATCCTAATGACACAGCTCGCCTGGGTTAATTTATTTTATTCTCATCAGGGTCAAGTCTTGTCTGAGCCAAACTTTGGTAAAGAGCAGGACTGTTGCTACAAACTTTTGCCACCAATTAGTAGCATTACACTTTTAACTGGTATTTTCATCTCAAGGTAACAATCATCATTATTGTCCCACTTTCAACATGCATAATGAAAACAAAAACTACACTGGGAGGCTGATGTTCTGCATATTGTATGTATAGGAATAAGATCTTTAAAAAAACTTTTTTCGACAGTTAATTTGAGTACCAGTTTACTAATTTTTAATATTCATCTTTATTGAATGCTTTAGCTGAAGAGAATATAAATACATAAAAATAAAAAAATGCTACTGTTAACTACTGGACTCTTCGCACCTTCTCAGGTGCTGAAATTAGACTTAATGACTTTTTATAAACCCAAGTTTCCAAACATAAAACAGGACAGAAGTGGCTAATAGGTTTCAAGGATATCCATGAGACAAACAATGAAAATGGATTAGAAGTGGAGCCATTCTCCTAATTGATCAGTTGATTAAAAAAAGGAACAGCAACTTTAATAATCAGCTGATTGTTGTTGTTGTTCTTTCAGCTCCTAATAAGTGAGAATTTATTTAAATATTCTGTTACAAGTGCTATTTTTTTATTATCGTTGCCTCGGACTGTTACTGAGGTAACACAGCTTACTCCAGTAACCTGGCAATTTTTCAGTTTTCTGTGACATATTCTGAACAATTAGAGAATTAATTGAAAAAAAATAGACAGATACATTGATAACTTAAATAATTGATAGGGTAACACTGACTCCCTCACAGAATCACTTGTTCTACAAATACTGTAGCTCTTGCTCACCGATTTTCATCTGCAGAGGGGAGGGCTTGTAGTTTAGAGTGACAGGTTCCCCCTCTCTGGTTTCTGAGTCCACCTCTGAGGCTGTCGATGAGGCCGGGTCCTGTAGACAAAAGGGGTGACATGGGTGGGCATGGGGGGAAATGTGCATTACAGGAGTCAATGAATATATTTATATATATACATATACATATATATATATTATATATATATGAATAATATATATATATTATACATATACAGTACATATATATATTATATATATACATTTTCCCCCCATGCCCATCTATTCTATTCAAGACAATGTTCTAGACAAGGAAAGTAAACGGTTCATAAATACAAAAATAAAGATATATGAGGAGGACTCATTCTCTCATGAATGTCACTTAATGAAACATTATACAAATAAGTTGTTTCAAGGCATGTTTAGAGCTTTACAAATGTACTTTTAGAGAACTGGACAACCTACATATTTCAACTTGTTTTTCAAGGCAACATGAATGAAAAATAGATCATTTCAAAAAGCTTTAACTCAAACTGGGAACTATGTTTATTCAGGTTGCCCTGGGACACTTTGGTCCTCCTATCCCAGTTTAAATTGGAATAGCAAATGTGTGCATGCTCTATCCTGCAGGGCAACGTTATGGGGAAAAAGTCCCGACCCAGCATTTGGCAGGGCAGAGGGGTGAGGATAGCTGTGGGGACACAGCAGGTCATAGTGCTTCGGGGTTCAGTCTGTCTGTGGACTGCTGGGCAGCAGAGGCCGCCGTGCAGGCTGCAGTAACCCAGGGCCCCGCTGCAGGCCACATTATTTACACTGATCCTCACAACCAGCGTCGGTGGCGCCAGCATGTTCGAGATTAAGAGCAACACGAGCATGGTGATGGTGATAAACCGCGAGGCGTCGAATCGAGGCCAACTTGCGGCACGGATGCTGGGGATGCAGCCGGTATGGGATGCTTGTTTACGCCAGACATGTCGGATGCTGCTCACTACGCAGCAGACCGGACGCTGATGTCATTAGTCAGAGGAACCTAACACGCAGGTGTATGGGCACATAAACAACCCTCTGTCCTGTGGACGCATCAATATGCAGGTAATCTTTAAAAAAAAACGTGATCTATTGGTTAATCAGCCAATATTAAGCATGACAGGAGATGGATCTGCTGAGATCACGAAAAAAACCTTATTACATCATCACATCCCTGGAGGGATAGAGTCATTTCAAATAATCAAAAACAATGACAATCAAGAGAGTCCAACAACAGATCTAATTTACCAGAGGTTGCATCTCAGCCTGCATCTCCGCCTCCTGCACGGCACTCGGCACCTGAAATCTGTCCATTTCTTCCATCATCCTGACAACGCGCCTCTTCCCTCCCTTCTCCTGGACTCTGGGTGATCGCTGACCACTGGACTCGGTGTTCGGCCGGATTAGGACAGGGCTCGGACTATCGGAACAATCTCTGTAGTTCTCCGCTTTCAAGCTTCATCCCAGCAAGCAGTATGTCGGCGGCGGTGTGACGGGATGGTTGACGGAGACTCCACCGCCCACTTCCGGGTTGGGTGTCCCAAAGCTGGGGTCCGAGGACCCAGACGGGGCCTGTCGAACATTGGCAAGGCCGTGGCCCCCCAGGCCCCTGCAAAACGGCGCCACTGGACAAAGGTCCGAAGAGGTTATATTGAAGGCACGGAGTGACGTTGTGTTGGTCTCTAATGGAGCAACAAATAATTTTGAAGAGTCAAACTATATACTCTGTGGAAGGCTGGGTTATACATTTATGAGAGAGAAAATCAGTGTCATTTGAATAGACACTCACCAAGAGTGTGATGGAGGGAATGGGACTGGGTTTATTTCTACTTTAAGTCCAATTTCACTTCCTTTTTCACTGAACGTGACATCAGGACAGATCAGTATCCGTTGACAGTGTTGTTGCTGTGTTTGAGGTGAATACCAACCTGTTCAACACTTCCACCTTCATTTATTTGTTTGATTCTCTTCAGCGATCATATCACAAATGATTTAATTAATATTCTAGTATAGTCTGAGCCAGACTGTTCCAAAGAGCAGGAATGGCATTACACTTCTAACCCGGCAAATCATTTAAAATGTACTCACATGTACAATTCCATCTCAAGGCTGCAAAACATTTTGGATGATGGTTAAATAAGCATAATTACAACACAATTGCAGGAATGCTGAGCAAGATAAGAGATGTTGTGATGTCAGTGTTACATTTCCTCCTGCAGGGGTCACTATATCATCATAAATGAGCTACACCAAGAGTTGTATCTGCCCATTCATAGGGTTTGGAGAATCACACAGGTCTTTGACTAACTTAAACTTAAGGGGAATTCTTGACCTTTAATGGATATTTTCAACAATTGCTATGAAGGTTACGTTTTCAAATTCCTGACTTTTTAACCGATCACCAAGTAGGTGTGTTTTATTTTTCAGCTGTAAGCTGTTTAGATACGTAATGTGTTTAAGAGACAGTTTAAGACGCAAAGCATTTTATTCTTATTGTACTCTCCCATCTCTCTCTCTGTCACCATGTCAATGAGTGATTATTTGTTTACAGGGTATAAAACATTCATTTTAGTACAGCCAATACCTTCGAGTCAATGTGACCATACTTTTAAAACATGTGGTGACCATTTTGCTTAAATAATTGAGCCATTAAGCTGTTTGAGCTGCAGTGTTGTCAGGGCTCTGGTGATAAATGACAACGCTCTGATGCATTCTTTCCTCGATGATCATCTACAATATGCTTAATCTCTGCCAACTTAAATGCTGAGGGTAAACATAATTTGTTCTCATTTTGTTTGGTCTCCTGAGAACCGAAACACAGTTCCAATTTGTAGTCTGAATTTAGATACAAAAATATTTTACATTACATTACAAACATTTTTATATATGCAAAACAGTAAGTTTAGGAACAGACTGTAATGTGTCATGTGTGTGTAATGCTATAGTTATTTAAGTACATCTGTGGTCACAGCGATACACCTCTGGTAACAGTGATTAATAATAAGTAAGCAAGTTGGTTGGAGTGTAAAAATAGGATAAGACCTTTTTTAAGCCTGAAAAAAAAAAATATATATATATATTTTCTTAGATCGTTTGAACATGAATGTGGTATTGTCTGTGCCACACTTTTCATCTAAAGTAATTTTAAAATATCAAATTAAGGCAAGGATTCACTTTATGCTTTCACCTAAACTTCACTTCAGTGCCCCCTTGAATCCTCTCCGATGAAATGAATATAAAGATTGGTTTGGTAAATAAATATTTAAATTCTTTGTTGGAACTGAGCACACTGGAGAAAATGATACCACTTACCTCAATGACAAGGCCTGACCTTCTTTCTTTCCTCTATTACAGGAACCCATTCTCATCAAGGTGGCCTTTTTCAGCTAGAAATGACCTTTCAAAATCTTTGCATTGCTTTTGGGATATGTCATATATTATATTACTGTCGCAGTAAACTGTTCTGATGCATAACTCTAGGAATTATCACAGGGGTTTAGGGAAGGTAATTTAAACGTTAATGTTCATAAATGCAGAATGCATTACACAAGAAAAATATGCTACATTATTACCTGCTGCAGATAATCAAATCAGACACCCAAATCCCACACAAAGTTTTGATTAGATATTCCATCAAGCAGAGCAAAAAAGAGAAGTAGAGATGTCTGTGTATATCACATGCAAATCATAGTACTCGGATTCCAGTGGCTGATAGATTGTACTTTATTTTTTTAAAATAAACTTCACACGATTGTTGGAGGAGGGGGACTGTCAGATTCCTCTCTCACTGCTGGCTTGCTTTGGCATTAACAACTATTTTAGAGCAGCTGATAATTAGACTGCTGGAGTGTGTGAGTCATAACTGCGAGTGCCCTCGTTCATTCTGGTGGCAGACACTCTAGACATCTGGAACTCATCCCCTGAATTGAACAGCCAATCATCACATACCTGAGCAAACACTCCTGGCTTTCTTGGGATTTAACAATGGAGAGGTTCAAGATTTGATTACTGCTCCCATTTGTCAGAAGTGTAAAGATTTCCATAGGCATCGTCCAAAGTTTGATATCATATACAAAGTCTGGATTCATTCAGGCAATTTGAACGAAATTTGGCTCACTAAAGAATACCGACAATGTGCAGCAAAGTTCATTTTGAGTTTCAAAGGCAAACATTTTTGAGGAATAAGATGATCACTTTCACTATACTATAGCCTGCATGGTTCAGGTCGTGGATTATATCATAGAACATTGCTTTTTTTAACCTGTTAACGATTTGTCTTCACACTCTGCACCTTCATTACAGCCACACACTTGCCTCGAATCCCTGCAGAGAACCCTTCATGACTAGATTAATTTCCCTCCCTCTACATGTGCACATCTGAATCAGCCAATCTTTACATTAGTTGATAACCCAACACTTTCACCTTGTTTGCTGAATTTAGCTAAACGGTGCAGGTGCAGAAAATGAAAGGGAGATTGCTTTGTTTGCATTTTAAGTTGGGCTTTGATGCACACGTTTCCTGTAAATCTCCCTCTGAGACTGTAGCCTAACCATAGACCTGAAAGAAGAACATTTACATATTTTGGATAATGAATTAACAAATTGGGTACCAGACAAGCCCTCAAGCCTGTCAATAAAAACTCAAGTTATCAGACTCTCAGAGCGTCTCAAAAAGGAATCCTTTACTCTGTGTCCATCACGAGAAGGTGTGTGTGTGTGTGTTTGGAAGTGTTGGAGGTTTTCATAAGACTCAGAGGGGTCTAGGGATGGTGTATAATGGGCTGAATAACTGATTGATTGTGAATTGGGCGAAAGCAGACAAGAGAGCCTTTAAACAGCATGAAAGTTTCAGGGAACCACCCATAAAATGTCTGAAAATGAATCATACCCGCTCTTGACGTGGTCCTGTGCGGTAGTGCATCAGATCCACAGCTTCTACTCAAAGTGATGATGATTAACAGTCAGAAATGCATGCATTGGATCCAGAAAATGCTTTGGTTTGGAACGCCTCTTCTCATGCCAATCTCGTCCACACTGGCTCTGTCTTCCTCTCCCATCTCAAAGGTGTATGCAGTCAGTAATGATCTCCTTTGCTCCTCTTGACCGCACCCCAACTTAACAGTCACTCCTACTCCTCTTCTTTTTTATTCCTCTTCTAGTATTAAGTCTACTGAAATCACATTTTACAAGCGCAGAGGACTGTTTGGATCTTTTGAGAAAAATAAAATGTATAAACACATTTGCATAGACAAGGTAAAAAACTAAGAGGCCTCTCATTTGTTAATTGCTATCATTTATTTTTGGGTTTTTCGTCCTTTCTATTCAGAAATCCATCAGGTCTGTACCTACCATTGAGGACTCCAAGGTCCTATGTATGATTTGATTTTCAAGACAACCGATGCATTTACATGGTTAAAAATGTACATACTCTCACACACTGCAGAGTCAACAGGCAGCAGGAATCAGTAGTAATGTGCACAATCTACCAGGCAGAGAGTTTACCAATGTCGGCTAAAAAATTCAGTAATGAGACTTCCATTTATGAATTCTTACATTTTGTTTCCAGTTACATTTGCAGAAAGTCCAAATTAAACTTTGACTTAAAAAGAAAGCCATTTGGCATTTATTTAACTATTCTGACATTATGATGAGTGAGTACATTCAAATCATAAGAATGGACCTCTCAGCACAGACTATTACAGTATATTAAGCACAACATTAGCATTAAAAGACAAACATCATGCTGCTGTTTGTCAGGTAACAGCACAGACACGCTTATTGTGGTAAATATATTTAAAACATCGGCCCATATGAAAAATCCTGCCCCAAAAAATATTACTAGCATAAAGAAGCAGTGTCACTCTCGAGAAACTGTGACAATCATTCTGATCACTCAATATTATTGATAAGCAATATTTTCAGGAACTATTTTACTCACCCTATAGGACCAGCTTTGTAATCACACAACTGTCTTGATGATGGTTGTAACAAGGGAATCTTTCCCATCACGACTGTTAATATACGATGTCGATGTCGAGTGAAGATTCATAATTAAAAACACACATATTTGCTCTACAGACTGCGAGTACAGCGTGTGTGGCACTGGGACGTGCTTCTTCTGACAGGCCTGTGGTGACAGGCAGGTATTCTGTCAGCTACAGACAATGAAGCGGCAGATTTTGGATGAGTCCTGTGATTGCCGTGGCAGCAGGTGCGGTGACTGGGAGTGTATGGTGTTGATAGCAGTGGCGACAAATGGCTGACATACAGTACATGCAACTACCACCCTATCTGAGCGTGTGGCAGCTGCAATGACACTGTATTTTGTGGGGAGGAAAAATAAAATCCAATCAAATCTCCGACCTTCTCTTGATTGAATTAAAAAGGAGTTCTCCTTGAAATGGGCTGATGACATAACGCTGCTATTAATGCAATTCGACGCATTGTTTTGTGCATCATTATTTTTAGATATAATTTTGACATTTGTAATATAAAATGTTACTCTTATATTTTACGAACCATGACATACGCTATCTGTGTGAAAAGTTTTCATGGCACTAAATGCCTACTCTCCTTATTAGCATCACTTAACGGCCCACCCAGCCATCAGTAATCAGTCAGGATCAGCGGGGTTAGGAAGAGTGAGGGATGAAGGGAAGAGGCGATGAATAAACTTCCTGTGGAATGTGCCTATTTTCCCAGGCAGAGGGTGGAGTGCTTCTTACAAACAGAAGAGGGGGGCATTTTACACTCTTTCTTTTCAGAAATGATTTGTGGCCACTGTGAGAAAGAATGCTTCCATGTGTTCGTAAACAGGCAGTCTTTTCAGGAGATAAGACCTTTTTTATAGCATGGAGGAAATAATCTTGTGATGTCAAAGCCTGGACTGAATTGCAGTACTGAGCAAGAGTCATCTGTTGGCTGTTGTGGCAGAGGATTTGTTTACCCTTTAAATAGTGCATTCACATATTTAAAATATAATTTATTTGGCTTGCAACTGGAGCAATAGTTTTAGCGTCAGCCATGGCTTCTCCAATTTAAATCAAATCTTTTAAATCTGAATCCAAAGATTCATAAGATTGCCAAAAAAGGGGTGCAATTAATTTTGAGTTACCTTAAAGTCAAAGCAGGAACTTCAGCTCTCTGATCTCTCTATTCTTCCAATTAGAACATTTTCCATTTTAGTCAGCATGATATTTATGTGTTTTTGTCACTATTAATAATACTAATAATAATAAAAATAAACCTGCTCACTAAGTGACTGGAACATCTACAGTATATCTATTCCACTTTCATCGTACCCCCTGGCACAACCGACTGAATTCATCAAATGTACAGCAAACCTTTACTGGCTGGCTCAAGTAGCATTGATTTGATGGCACAGACGCAGAATACAGGCAGTTTCATTATTCCCATGTGTGCCATAGAGAGATACATGAGTCGTCTTTTGACATATTGATGACTTAGGCAGTGGATAACACGTGTCTATCAACATAAATACCAATCCATCTTACTCATAAATGCATACAATGCAGAAAGAACAACATTAGATTGTTGAATTGCAAATAAAAACAATACTGAACATTACCCACCCCTTTTGCTCTGGCCAGTGACCCTTTGCTTCCTGCATTCCTATACGCTCATGCATATACAGCATACACCCTTCATAAGTGAGATTTCCGCCATTTTTGATGAAATAATCGATCCTCCTGGGCACGGACGGTACCAGTCTTGCACAAATATGTCAAGAGATTTTCTGACATCCTTCACAGATGATTATTTTCAGCTGCTCCTTTGCTGGAGGGTTTTTGTTGCCCTACCTTCCACTTGAAAAACAAATAAAACAGAAAAAAATATTCTGTTGGTTTCAAATCAGGGGACATACTTGGTCAAGCCAAGATCTTCACATTTTGCTTTGTTAAAAGCTCCCAACTCTTGCAGTGTGTTTTGGATCACTGTCATGCTTGAAAATGTCTCTCCTGCCAAGCTTCTTGAGACTGAAACCATTTCTTTCATTCAGTAATTGTAATAACTTGCATTCACAGTGTCATCTATAGTGCCATCTCCACTGCAACATTTGAACTCCAATATATTAGGAACCCCTACCTCCATTTTTCGGCATTGTCCAATCAAAGTGGTAGTCCTTGACAGTTCCACCCAAAACATGCTGGACCTCATCTGCACAGACACTATTATTTTGGTTTCATCTGAACAAAGGATGCACTGACAACAATCAGCAGGCTTCTTTTGATGTTATTTGAGCATTAACTATACTGTCTGATCACTCACTAAAACACCCATTTTTACTCAGAAGCACTTATGTCTGTTTTTCCATGAATAGCAAATGTGCCACTTTATCTTTGGTTTCTTTATCTTTACGTTTACCTTCTAACCACTGGCCCGACTATGTTTCAGTACGGCTTATTTAGTTGGCTGATGATCTTGTTCCTTCTGTCATCTTAATGAAAAATCAAACCTGAGTTTGACCTTTAACGAGGTGAAAGAAATGTTTCTTTTTGTGTATGAATCGTTGAAGCTAATTTTTCAAAACAACAAAGAAGATTTAGGTTATAAGTTTGGATGTCTGTCAATTTTCAAAATTTTTTTCTCACCATGAACTATTTTAATAAACAGTTCTGTAAATATGCCAGAATAATCCAAAAGGTGGGTATCTATTTTGTTTATGGCTTGATGTGAAAAAGACTCCCTTGATAAAACAAAACTTTAAATGAATGCCTTGTTTTGTTGCATTTTTTTTTTCAAAAAAATAAGAGTTCCACAGCAACTAAAAATAATGAAAGTGGTGAAAAAGAACATGGCGAACCCAACTTCCCTCTGCAAAAAGTCAGGTGAAACTTTTTAATCACTCAGAGAGAAGAAAGAGTGCTATTAAAAATGAGAAAGCATCTCTGGGTTAAAATAGAGTGAACTCTGGCTTCCTTCTGAGATTAACACTGAGATGAGAAGGCATTGGAAAATCAGTTGTTTCTGAACGACAAGCTGCAGTGAGTCACTCAGTGTTTAATTTGGACCATTGGTGACATGGGCTTTCAGCTGGGCATATTTGCTTTGTATTTATGTAATTATTCTCCTACTGGCAGATTTACCCTATTTTTTTACATATTATTATAAGTATTCGGTGCCATCATGTGGAACTTGGTTCGCGTCTTTATCACAGTGTGAATAGCCCCGTGAAAAACTGATGCCGTTTTAATTCAAACTTGGTACACAATATGCCATGGGTCTTGCAATATGTGACGCTGACATGTAATTCATGGGAGAGTCAGTTATATGGAGATGAACTTGAAGCAAACCTATAATTTGAAGTTATGGACAATCAACAGCTGACTCAGCGTTAGCTGAATAAAGCACATATCAACTACACCTCAGGGGTCATGATCATAGAGGTATTACGAAACTTCATTGCCTACGTGCAGATCAGACGTCCCTCAAGATGAAGCTCAGTCAAAGCCCACTTCATGCTTGGCTGAGGGAAAAGGTTGACAAACACAAGACACATGACCAGTCACGGTAAAATTAGATAGATGGTGTGAATTGATGCAGGCATTGAGGGGGTTGTCATACGCACCAGCAATGTCTCCTGAGCCCGACCGCTCATCTCTGGTCTCCAAAATAACACACAGGTTTCTGGCAGGCAAACCTCCAGATTGAAATAACAAACCGAGCAGCAGTGGGAGGATAATGCTTTCTCCTGCTAAGAGCCTGGTTTCAGAAAACCCTTTAACCCCACCTTATCATGGCAGATAACTGTAATGTGGATACATGGAAAAAAGTGGCATTTCTACTACTACTGCTACTCTGAAAGCTTTTATTTGTCATGTAATATTTACTATTACATATTTATTTATTTGTAGTCACTGCACAACTGCTTTTGTTGTGCCACTGGAATCCATTGTAGCTCTGCATCACCAGAATTAGTGAAAGTTGGAAAGGAAAGTTTTTTCATAACCAGCAGGACTGATGGCCATAGCTATGAAAGCAGTATTATGTAAAGTAAAGTAATTACTGTCCATACATGACAGAACACATCAGAGAAAAATGTTCACAAAATATGTATTACAGATAACTAATGATATACAGCGACCAAGATGATTTCCCATTCTATGGTTTTATGGTCCGTATGACGTTTAAATAATAGTTTTTGCTTTATAACGACATGCTTTTGCCCTTATCTACAGTCTTGGCCCTCATTCTGCTTAGTAACGCCATTGTACTTAGCAGGTTGGATGAGCTGTGGGAACTAAATCACATGGGTAAAAGGAGGTCAGACAGGGTAAAAACACAAGCGGCCAGATAATCAGTCAGGGTGTAAACGAATGTCTAGTTGTGACATTAGGACAAACTGATTTAGAGGAAGAATTTCATTGGCAATACCTTCAAATAAAGTGGTTCAGGCTTTCTGGCAAAGTTGTTGGTTGACCGATTAGTTCTGTTGTCTTGTTGCCCAGATCTGATATGATCCTTTATGTTCCATCGGTGTACATATCTGTACATACTGCGCTTATTAAGCATTATCTTAGACCCAAAGTTAGCTGTTGGGTAAGGCTAAATGCTGACCCTTGGATTAAAGACATCACAGAAAGCCACTGGATGCTGGCTTACTAAACAAAAACAAAAACGGATTACCTCAGCGCTTGGCTCTGCAGTGTGAAACTGAGTCTGTGGAAGAGAGTGTTTGTTTTAACGTTTTTAAGCCATTTTCATCAGCAAGACAGTTAAGATTGGTCTAGAGGAAATATGGAAGAATATTCGCTGGCATTTATGAAAGGAGGGGAGTTGTGAATGACTGAGGGACTTTTTTTCCATTTCTGTTGACCCAATTCAATAAATCACCCTCTCCAAGTATTAACTACTGTTTGATACCAAGATGTTGATTTTAGAAGTCAACAGACATTGTCAAACTAAACCACGCAGAACCAATTACCTTGTGTTTTTCCTTGGATGTGGTTGGCCATAAAGCACAGTACCAGATGTGTGGTTAAAATAGTGACAGTTTGCAATAACCCCTTTTGTAATATATCATTGCACGCTGGCAGCATCAGGCTTGGAAAGTATTAACGAAGCTTGGGCTGAGCGCCCTGCACCAAGAAGGGTCTCTATAGTAATTTAAACCCCAGGAAGTTTCCAAAAAAAATGTCACATTTCAACCTAGTCTTATCTGCTGACCTTTGACCCAGTGAATCAGCACATCCTTACATTATGAATATTACATACATGTTTAAAAAACTAAATAGATAGATAGATGGAATCTTTTCATTTGTGGATGTGTTGAAATGCAAGTTTAATTAGTAGTTGCTCTGGTTTCATCCACAGCTCGCCCATTCAAAAACTCAAGAGTGAAAATGTAAACAAACTATTTCATGTGTAGGCTTTACTCCCCAGTGCTTGTTTATGTACTGTACATGAAAGCTGAACTTGGTTCAACTGTGCCTGCACTCTGGCATGGATTGACTCATGGGATGGCTATGCGAGACCAGCATGGGGGCCTGAGAACAAGACTGGAATGTCAATGCACCAATTCACAAGAACATGCATAAATGTATCGGTTTACACAACAATCTATTTATTTGTGTTTACTTAACACATATACCTTGGGCCTTGAGGGTGCAGATGATTCCCATTGGTCCGAATACATTTCCCATGGCTCGTTGTGTTTGTGTGTGAGAGAGAGTTAAATTAATCACGCTGGCGTAAGGAAACCCAGACTTTGTTAGTTCACAATGGTCTCATGTGCCCCCACCCTACACTCCCACCATCCCCACCCCAAGTCCTCATTCCCATTGTCTCCTCCAGTAAAAGCAGCTTGTTATCTCTTGGATTGCTGATAATGCCGGTTGCGCAAATGCAACACTGTTTGTTCAGCCATTATGGACTAAATTAACCAGAAAAGCCTCTGCATTCAGCTGCTACTATCGGACTGAAACGTTTCCCTCCAAATGATCCAAATGTCATCAGAAAAGTAGAGCTGTGTGATCACAAACATCAGTTTCATCATATTTTTGAAACTGTAATAATGCAATCACTGTATCGTCACTATCTTATTAGAGAAACTGACATGATTTTACTACAATTCTTTTGTAAATGAAATCATTGTGATGTATAGGCAATGATGTTCGATGAAAAGGTTTACTGTTAAAAAGCATTTACTGAACAGCTGGCAAACTTTCTCACTCATTTTCGTTTAACAAGTAAAGTGGTGCACAAGCAGCACAATCTCACCCCTTGAATGTGGCATTCGTGTACAGTTAGTGAATAGTTAATGAACAGTCAACGTGGGGTTCATGAACAAATAAATATTTCACTTTTTCCTGGACTTGTGATGCTGTTGGTTGGAAGGGGTCACATGCAACCTGCCATCTGGGCCCTACCTGTGTTAGGAAGCACAGATGGAGGTCGAGTTTACACAGCACACACGGCAATGCCATTCATTCAACACGCCGATATGCAGCACTGGAAATTTCCTTTGTACCGTGATCGCATTGGGGTTAAAAAAAGATCAGCCTGGAAACTTGATTCACTGTGGTTCTGGAAATTGTTGATGACAGCCCGGAGAATATGCACCTGTTATCAATACGCTTCAAAACGTTGTGTTCATACATTGGTATTGTGTTAAACAGGTAACCAGTAGCAGCACAGTTCAAATTTTCTGTGATATTTACGGAACACCCTAAATTACGCATCATGTCTCTGTTACTTCCAGTTTTTCCGAGAGCATCCAGAACACCTGTGATCTCCTACCATGGTGATACCTGATATGAGATAGTGGTAGACAGAGAACAGTCTACAGTGAGATCAAATGGGCCCCGTACCAGTCGGAGAATGTGAAAAATGCAGGTGTCATCAGGTAGTGAGCTACCGCCTCCTCCACAAGATCTTGAGTGTCAGAAATATAACACAGCCAGGCCATACAACAGAGGTGGCCAAAATATTCCCCCAAAAAAGAATACAAAATACCAATGGTCCCTGTTGTAATGTCTATTACTTATCCTACCTCTAAAGCATCACATTGTCTTTGGCCTAAGCCTGGGCCTGTCCCCCTGGCACCAGGGAGCCACTGTGGGGGGTAGGTTAGGGGAATGCTGGAGAAAACCAAACAGGCAGAAACCCCGGAAACTCAAGAAGGACACTCTCAGATAAATGAGGAATCCAATTAGCAGACACCGTGCGAGACAACTGACAAAAATGCGAATGCAAACAGCAGAGTTTGATAAGCGAGGCAAACGACAAAATGCACATACTGTAGTTAAATGATGAGTATAATAAAGCTTTAAACAACAGCTGTTAAACCAACAAGTCTGATTTGGGTGCATTAAATTACGAGTTTGACTGCAGACTCAAGGCAGTGAGATACCAAAATAAACCGAGCTAAAATAAATCCAATTAAAACACAGACTGTCTCATGGAAGAAAAACTCTCACTTTCCTATGGCATCCTATAGATCAACACCTCAATGCAAGAATGAGAATGGTTGCTCCAAAAGTGTGAGAGAAGTTCCTTCCGGCACTCTCTTACAACAATCGATAGGATAATCAGATTTGTTTTACTTTATTTCGAGTATAGCTTGTATTGACTCTTGGTATGTAGTGACAGAGCCTGCTCTGTGGCCTCATCTCTGGGTCCTCACTTGGAAAACTGGCCATCATTTCAACACAGCGCGAAATAATTGACAAATATTTGTTTTCACTTTAGTTGCTTGCACCCTGTTCTCACCTTGCACAAGGGGAGAAACCATCATTACAAAATGGTTTGTGCACACACATGCATAACCCTTAAAATAATAGATAAAGCTTATGTGCATGGGTGAACATGGTCTGCCACACAGCTTGATCTGTAGTGCAGTGATTTCCAACCACTGTGCCCAGGCACACATCATCAGGTTTGCCTTGGGAAATTATCCAAACTCACTTGATTGGTCCGAAAATATAAATAAGTTACAGCAAATCCTTTCTAAACAGGCCCAGATTTGACACTGAGTGAGTATAAACAAGTCTAACCTAAATTGTCATTATATATACTTTATTAAGCCAAAATGTGTCCCTTGGTAACATTTTTAGTTGGTGGTGAAACCTGGTAATTTTGTAATATAAAAAATGTGTTGTGCTTCAAAAAGGGTTGAAAAACACAGTTGTAGAGTGACATTATACTGGTAGTGTTATGCCTTCATTGATTTGGTATTTTGAACTAAAGTGAATGTAGCCTATTAATTTCCTCGCATTTTCAAACCAGCTAGTTGTTTTCAAACACATTTCTTGAGTAACACTGTTCAGGGTTTTGCCTCGTGAAGTGCAAGGATAACGGAACAAGTTTAGAATCACAGACGAGGGAAACTGCTGAAGGCATGAGCATGAAAAAGACAAAATAAATGTCTCACCGTAGTCTAATATGTGCACCACGGGAGAAACAGATCCTTTAAATATGGTAATGTTGACTAAGCTGTCTGGGCAAGACTCATACAGTAACAAGTAATAATGGGCAACTTCCCATTATGAAACAACTCCCTATGGCCATTAAGTGACCATTTGGCTATTTAGTGTCATTATAATAAGTATAGAAGACAATTCTCCTTATTTACACGTCTAATCTACCAGCATCAGGCTGCAACAGCATTGGGATGTGGGGATTTTCTGCGGCTTATAGTCTTTCTACACTATATATATACTGTATATATATATGTTGTATGTAATTGTGTGTATTTCTTTGTGGATGTTGTTGGTTTTATTTAGCTGAGTCTTTATGATGTAAAACTAAACAAGGCTTGTCCAGTTATGTGTTAGGGTAATGGGTTACAAGTAAAAAATGCAATTTAGTCCAAATAAAGTCACATTCAAGTGCACAGCTCTGGAATCATCTATCAAAACGCTCTGTGTTGTCATTTCTAAAGACCAGACTGTTTCTTTGCATACGTTGTGCCAGTGAGTCATTAAGATGTCCACGTCTGCCTGACCTTGCAGCATCCATCATCCTCTGAACAGACACTTTGGGGGGTATTGAAATCCCGCATTATCGCATTATCAACTTGTTGCCAGAAGCCGGTAATTACAGGAGCAATCAAAGTCCCAGTGACAAGTAATTCCATTAGGAATCGGTCCTGCTGTCATAATCTGCATAAATTTGGATTTATTTTCCGCTTCTCTGTCCTTTGGATGACCTTGTTGACACTGCTTGCATCAGACTAGCTTGAAAGAGGATATGAAGTGACAAAATGACCCTCACTAACACTGTATTATTATAAATGCTAATCTTTCCAGGAGATCTGGGGAGAAAAAGGGAGGTCCATGTCTGTTTTTTTGTTTTCTCTGAAAAGGCAGCATTTACAACCAAATATTCTGTCGCAGTGGTTAGGCAGTCAGCTAATGACTTTGGGATAAGGAGCCATGGAGACATGTTTCTCCATGTTGTGTTTTTTCCCACATAATGAGGACTGGTTTCCCCTGAGATGTCCTGTTTGCATTTTTGAGCTGGTACTTGACTGGCCTTGCTGCACAGAAACATCCAAACACAGGGAGCAGCTGTTCTATTTTAAAAGTTGGCTGAACAGGTCTAAGCTCGTCGTCTGCCTCCATATACCATTAGCAATGCGAGCAATGTTCCAAAGCAAAAGGAAGCTGGCTGAAGAGATGGTAATCACAGGGCGCACTCTCATGTTTTGAAGCCATTCGTCTTTCAGACATCTCGATCTTGAACCTAAAACATCTCCTAACAATCTTCTCCTTCAAGCTTATCCTGCATCCATCCACACAATCTAAAGTTTTCACCTATACTCCGACTCCTCCTGTCACTCTGTCTCCCCGGAGAAATTCAAGCATGAACTGGACAGTCAGGATTCTTCCAAACATACAGGCAAACAGGCGGTGTTACTTAAGAAAGTGGCGTTAAGGTGTGTCTTTCTAATCTAAGTCTGGCTGGCATCGAGGAGGTGAACATGTCATGGGACTTGCGTGCGGCACAGGAATTTTAGAACAAAGGGAGGTAGATGCCACCTTCCCCCAACTGAACATTTATCTCTCTAGCCCCTTAGGATAACTGACGGAGCAATTAGAGACATTGTCATGAAAGTTTACCCAAGTGAAACAACAGATGATGATTTGATTTTATCTGGCAAAATCAAATAAATAAAGAAATAAAATAAAGTCAAAATTCCAGAGACTGTTGTTCTTCTCAATAAGGGATCATTCACTAGTAAATTACACAACCCAGTTCCCCTTCCACTACATTTCCTTTTCTCAGCGTTATCTTCAATCTGCATGCTAAGCCTTATTACATGCTTTACATGGCGCCAGGGGCTGAGCCCTACTAACAAACTCTTAAAGGTGCAGTCACTCTTCGCACTCATGAATATGTGCTTCACCCTCTGTTCACTTGAAAAGGAAAGGATGTAATGGCCAACAACAACAATCAACTATTTTCAGTTGCAAAATATTTTCATTCCATCAGCAAACACTCAAGGTCGCATAACAACTAAATCAAGCAGTAGAAGAATGAGATGTGCATTGCAGATGTTGGGTTTTTGTTTGGCAAAACAAGAAGCATTTATGTGAAATATATGTGCTATAGAAAAGAAGGGCTGCAAACACCAGTGAATATTAAGTCCAGAATGGCTTTTCACGTGAATAGACTGCATGGGTTTGATTAAGACCACTAAAGCAGAATCACCCAGGTTCTTAACTAAGCCTGACCATTTGTACCCTGCAACATGACACTTTGTATCATCTCAAGTATTTCCTCAAGTGAAACGTTTGCCATGCCAAGCACACTCAGAAGAAACTGGACAGGAGTTAATATCGGACCAGCTTTGAGAAAGACGCAGACCTGGTGATAGTCTGCAGTGAGGAAGCTGACCAGTTTGTGTGTAACCGAAGCTAATGCTAGACTGTAGTGGGAGGAATATAGGCCTTATGGGATTGGGTTGCCATAAGTATTAAGGTTAAGTGATGAGGGTTTGGGCTAAGGTCAGAGATAGCAGGATGAATAGAGGTCAGTGTAATGTCCCAAAAGGGTTTTAGCAGAACAAAGACGAGTGTGTACTGGGGGTGTGTTTGCTTCATCGTCTTATCAGAATCTCAACAGGTAAAATGATCTGTGAACAGTATTTTACTAGAATTATTCAGAGAGCTTTCCCCTTGACCCTTAAAATACAATAAATGGCCTGGTCTATAATGAGGCTATTTACTGTAATGTGGATGGCGTGGTCCGAAGCAAAGTACAGTGACCTGCCTCGAAACACTGTGGCTGAAGCACTATTCACCCAATAGATGCATGCTAGTCCAAAGGGGTTATTTGGGCCAAAATAAGGATCCTTTTACAAAACCAAAAGAATTAAGGCTATTAAATTTGCCTTTTCATGTCTCTATTATTTTATATGGGACTCCATGTTACCAAGATAAATGTGTGGCTGCTAACTATTTCTGGGATGCACTTTGACAGTAGTCTGAAAAAAATTAATATCTCTCATTCAATGTGACTGCACAATTGGTGCATAGCTGGACAAAGTAAGTGCTGTCATGCCCTGAAGTACACACATCTACTGCCCACCGCAGCACTGTTAAACCAGAATCACTGCAGACTACCTGGTTACTTTGTGTTGCAGTATGTAATATTGTTTTATTATTTGATTAAATATGCTATGTACCTAATCCAGTATTTGAGTGATTTGTTTTTTTCCCTAGTTTTTGTCTGCCAGCAGTCATTCCCTGAATGTGTACGTTTTGTGGCCTTGTTTGTAATGACCATATCAATGAGAGAAGTTTCCTGGGCATCTGGGGAAAAATGGCCTCTCCCTCCCCTATAGGAGGCAACCTTGTTATCCTATAAAACAATATCATTATCAATATATAAAAACAAAAATGACAGTAGATGTAAACTGTGAATATAGTGTACTGTACTTTAAATTGTAGTTTAATAGTTGAGGGATGCATGTCTCACCAGTTGTTTTCCAGAAAAATCCCCCATACTGCCTAACACTACAGGTTTGGCTGCATCCTTAAAGCAGCTGCTCTCAAAGAGTGTCCATGATTCACCACATGGTCACTAATCCTGATCCTCATATCATCAGAGATCACAGCTCTCGGTCTTCCTCTCCTCTCGTTCCCTGCTACTTTTCTCTCTCTACCAACCTGTCCTCTTTAATCCATATTTCCAAAAAGAACATTTAAAAGCCATCTCTTTTTATCTGCTTGCTATTAGAAATGAGGCCAATTACAGGTAATTCGTCAGCTGTAAATTGCACTCAGCTGTGATTTTAATTATTTTATATTATTTTATTTTTTTTTCTTTTAAATATATTTCCATATGGCTGCAGCAGAATATGACATTTTATTTTCATCATACTGTTTGGATGTTTTTTGAACTGTTAACTAACAAAGTCTGTTGTGCTGCAAAAGTATAGTATATTTTTTTGTAGGTGGTGGACTCTTGACTGAGAAAGGAGTTCACTGAATGCATTTTTTGTGAAAGCAATGAAAAATGATTCACAGTTCTCTCCACATAGACTTCAGTCTAGCTGACGGTGTAAAGCGTTTTTGAAAATGTGAATTAAGTTTTGACCAGTGCTTGTTAGCAATTGAAATAACTGTAATTTCCGTTTAACTGGGTCCAGCATGCAGCTGACACGAGCTGTAGTCACTGATCCCCTCAGGACCGGATGAGAGATGAACCAGAGGCCCCACTTTCTCTTTGTCTCCGTTGCTGGCGCCAGCTCACTGCTCTTCTGCCTTCTTCATTGTGACGCTGATTCAGGGGATGATCGAATGCAATCCACTTCTTTTATTAAGATATAGAGCCAGTGTCAACCTCTGAATCAAATTTACTGTTTGCCTTGCAGTAATAATGGAGGACCTTGTGGCTGTATGAATCTTTAATAACATGTTGTAATCGCTATTGTCGACAGCATCGCAGATTTACAACCTTGAAAGGACCTGTGATTTGTGACCATTTGGGGCTTAAATGTGTATGTCACAAGCAGTGCGGACACGGCAGTTCACGTTAATTTCAGTTCAAATGGAAACACCAGCATGTATAGTATTTTTTATGTGCTGTGACAATGTTTTGCTTTTAATCTCACCAAACAAGATATTAAAATAAACTGGCCTGCAGAATGTGTCCTGTTTTCTACCGGCTACAACCTTTGATCATTAGGAGCCGTGTCTGGTTTGTTGAATACCAAAATACACAGGCAAAGTTAACTACATGTTTAAGTTTGGAGATTCAAATATAGACTGATTAAAAAAGAAATTAAAAAGAGAAATATTAGGGGATACAACCCGAGTGACCACTCCACAGGGCTCCTCCATACTCCGCATGACATTAAAATAACATTTCTGTATCAGCATACACAATATTGTAATATATGTATTTAAAAAAATTGTGCGACGACTGTAACTCAGTGAGGAAAATTAAGCAGCATTAATATAATATTATTTGATTGAATTTAGTGCTTCTTTTACTGATGTAAGAAAAATGAAAGTTACAGTTTCTATTTTGTGATGACTAACATTCTAACATTTCTCTATTAATTGGTCCCACCTATACACCTACAGCTAAGGTTCCCTATTGGCCAGCTGCTTTAGTTAGCCAGAGCTCCAAAACACAACAGAGAACAGTTTAACGTTACTCCTGAGGCACACTTCATGCTGTTAAATGTTTTGTTGGCAGTTGATTTGTAAAAAAAATATATATATATATATTTCTTTTAAGATATGAAGAGCAGTGTAGTGTTGCTGAGTGAAATAACATGCTAGTAACGAAAGCTTGCCTGCGAGGGGAATAAAAATTTTCTGAAATTGAAAATATTCACCTAAGAGAAAGAGTCAGAGCTGTGGATTGTGCACTGTAACTCGTCCATGGTAATACTATACATTTTTGGTTCCTTTTGTCATTATGGGGAGCATGAGCTTTAGATTGGAAGCATGTGTATGTTTTCAGGGGGTTTTCCATAATTAAATATTTAATATGGTTCCAAAATAGCCTGACACTGGTTTCTGAGCTCTCTCCTGAGAATGCATGGTGGAAGAGAGGCCATTGGTGTCTTAAGACCTCAGTATTCCCTGTATGCATCCCCAGAAGACCTCAGCATGTGGTTCCACTCAGAACCTAATGACTGTGATTTACCCACGACATGACAGTTGCGAAAGGCGGAACAGCTCCGTCTCTGAACCACCCGGCTCTCACCTCAACACATGCTCTCATACAGGCAGAGGAACTGCTTTTGGGCTTTAACCCCCACAGGATGCATACATGTGAAAGAAATGTTCTCCAATGTGATATTGAATTGAATTCCTTCATATTAAGCATATTACAATACAATTCATGCCTATTTTTGGTCTGAAATTTTGTTTTTCAATTCCAGCCATTCTTTCCCCCTTCTTCTAATGGAGAGCTTCCTGCAGACCAAACAAATTCACAGGAGGCATTTGCAAATATCTGATGTCCAAAACAAGGCATAACTGCAGTGACGATGTCATGTGAAAAGAATTGTTTAATCTGGCTTCCAATCAGAGTCTGTAAACCTGTAGGATCATGAACATGCACCAGATTGTGCTGTCAGATTAAACAACTCTTCTAGTCCTTTGTACTGTATGTGAACTCTCACACCGCTGGCTCCTGTTCTACTTTTGTAGAACAGGAGACAAGAGAAGGAGAAGACAATTCGATGTCAGGTAAGGCAATGGTGGGCACTTCAGCAGATCTAAAAAAAACACAAAGAGGAGCCACTTGTTGAAAATAAATCTCGTGTTTAACAAATGGCCTGTAATCAGTGGTACTGAATATGTGAAAAGTAAAAAAAAAAAAAAAAAAAAAAAAAAAGGTTCACACTCAGACTTTTCACAATTGGCTGTGAGTTGGAGAGGGAGTATGTGGACTTTTCCAAGCATGGGAGTATTGGCATAGAGAATTTGAATTGCGTTGTGAATTGAAATGCAAGCTTGTAAAGACCAGATGGCTGCATCGGATCAGGCCCTCCACACATACTATACGTCTTTAGAGAGAAATACCAGAAGTTTTTTTTAAATACAAGCCGATTAGAACATATTGACTTTGACATTTCCAAGAAGAGGATGCGGGGCATACCCAGGGTACAGTATGTAGTGTGAGCATGTAATAAACAGGCGTTTTAAAGCTTTATGGCTGCTCTGATTAATTACAGGCTGCCATCAGGAACATAGCTGAGCAAATCCTTGCGTGCAAACTATACATTGGGACATTGGATATTCAAAGGTACAATTCAATGTACACAAAGCAGGACAAAGGTAAGGTGACTTGAGGTCAAGTGCAATGGAGTATCATATTAATGACTAACACATAATGGGTGAATTACATAAAGTAACTAGAATTATGAAATATAATTAATCAAGTTGCCAACAACTTTATATGCAACATAAAATCATGTGCTCTCATGTTACTATTACAGGCTCTCTCTGCAATGGTGAGAGAGTCATAAGTGATTCCACTACCAACAACTCAGCATGTGCCAGCTGCTGTGCTTGACTGGACTAGCACCAGGTCCAGATCCACCAGCAGCATCTTCTCACGCAAAGACAAATGAGCAGCTGTCAAGCCATCAGTTCCACATCCGTGACCTTCATGTGACCGGTCATCAAGTTTAAAAAGCGCCAGTGTTTTGCTTATGCCCACTTTTCCCTTTTGTGAATGCTCTCAGCGCTGCACAACTTCCTGTCAGATGAGTGACAAAGTCGCCCAGAATTATTCAAATCTAAACGGGACAGATGGGGAAGGGACATTGTGTACACACTAGAAAGGGGAAGCATGGTGCTACATTACAACACAATATGATTAAACATCTATTAGATTTTCTCTCAAGACCATTTGCTAAAGCATTGACTTTTATTAACAAAGAAGAATGGATGCAAATTTCTATTTGCCCTTGTTAAATTAAATTAAAACAGAACATGTAGTCTATGAAAGTTTCTGTGTCTCTGTCACAAAACATTTAAATACTCAAATATGATGCGCACGTGCAAACAATGTGCAAACAACTTAAAAAATAAGAGAATAGTTAACAGTTACATTTTGGAAAATGTGATTATTTTTTGCTTTCTTGTTGAGAGCTAGGTGAAAAACAATCACACCACAAACAAATCACACAGAGAAAGAAGCCTTCAGCTTAGTTAGGCATAAAGCCTAAGAAAGAGCTTGCCTGTCCCTGTCTTCCTATTTGCTTGTTTAAGTAGAACTTAAATGCAAGGTGGGAATAAATTCAGAGCCATTGCAGCGGCAGACTTATCGGACCAAAGAAGGCACTGCTCGGTGACAAGACAGCTCAGCACCGCAACAGAGCGCTGGATATCAGAAGGGAATCACATGGAAGGCATTTGCCTGATTGTTCTTCTTCAGTGCACTGGGTTGAGTAACAGCGAGATAGTGATCTATTATTTTCTTTTACCGCTTCGAGTCAAAGGGAGGGCACACACTTCCTGTTCTCTAGTTGGGGTCCCTCGTGCCTTGAGACTTGGAGATAAGCTAAAATCACAATTCATTTGCAAAACTCATAAAACAAAATAGTCCAATGTTCCGCTTCCTGCGTTAAAATGAATATTGCACCATGGAGGTGTGTGTTAATGAAACATGATGAACCAAGACATAAAGGAGGGTCTTTTCATCACATAGGCCCCGCTGTCTTATTTTTGACACTGTTAGGTGATCGATACAGTTAATAAAGTGACAAGCCCCATTAAGCAACTTATTATTAAACACGCATTAGTAATATTAAAAGATTAAAGAGCTGGGGATCATCATGCACTTTTAAACTATCAAGTCAGATCGTGTCACACAAGTTGATTTTGAAGTATTACAAAGGCAATTTTACACATTCTTTGCTCGTTGTAAAATATACCCATTTTGTGTTATTTTTCATACATGTGCGGCTCTATTAGGGTACTGAAACCTGTGTGGCTTCAACACACCAGCACAACTATACAACTCCTCCCCTTTGCCTTTAGCCCCAGTGTGAATAGAGCAAATACAATCTTAGGCACCATGCACCGGGAAGAGAGAGAGAGAGAGAGAGAGAGAGAGAGAGAGAGAGAGAGAGAGAGCGAGCGAGCAAAAGAAAGTGCGGGCAGCCACTCTGGTGCACTCTGGTGGTACTTGCAGCAGCGTCACTGTTTGCTCGACCTCCTGACAGTCCATCTGTGCCACTGTGGCTCATGCAAGATTCAGCGAAACCACAGAAAACTATCAGAGCGGACACATTTAAATGGACAAGGCTGGGTTTTTTTCTCCAAAACTTTTTTTTTTTCACACTGATGTGTGGACATTTTTCTTGGATTCACGGAAGTGCTGCAACTCCGTGAACTAACATTGTCTCAGCTTGACGGGCAGTTGACATCTGGATCTGAAATCATGTTGTTTTTTTCGCAGACCAGAACAACTTTCACAACCAATCTCATCATTGGCAACGTGAAGAGCCTCCACTGTCTTGTGAGCACAGCCAAACAAGACTCCGGGTGTGGGAAATGTGAGCAGTAATTGTAAAGTTAAGAATAAGCATTATTTTGTGAGGGACAACTTCAACAGCTTAATTTGGAATAGATTTAGGATGCTTGAAATAAGTGCCCCTTTTATTACATTTGACGTGAAAAACCTAATTTCAACTGGTGAATAATGGATGGGAACCTCAACGCTTCAGCGTCCCTGGGGATTAACACAACACAATCCTACCATGATGCGGCAGGACCCTGGAGCCTCATCATACTGGTTATCATCATACTGACCATAGTGGTAGGAAACCTGCTGGTCATTATCGCTGTTGCACGCACTTCACAACTACAGACGACGACAAACATCTTCGTTATGTCCCTGGCGTGTGCAGACCTAATCATGGGAGTCCTCGTGGTGCCTCTGGGGGCCACAATTGTGGTGACGGGCGACTGGCAGCTCAGTGACACGTTTTGTGAGTTCTGGACTTCTGTGGACGTCCTGTGTGTGACGGCGAGCATCGAGACGCTCTGCGTCATCGCGGTGGATCGTTACATAGCCATAACAAGGCCGCTTCGATACAAGGTTCTACTGAACAAGTGGCGTGCCAGATTAACAGTCTGTTTAGTGTGGGTGGTGTCTGCCTTAATTTCCTTCGTGCCAATTATGAAAGGTTACTGGCGTGCAGCAGAAGACCCAGAAGCGCAGAGATGCTACAGTGACCCTGCGTGCTGCGACTTTGTGACCAACTGGGCCTTTGCCATCGTATCTTCTATAGTTTCTTTTTACATTCCACTGATCATAATGATATTTGTGTATGCAAAAGTCTTTCTAATAGCAACGCGGCAGGTGAAGCTCATAGATAACAATCGCATGCGTTTCCAGAATGAGGGTAGGACAGCACAGACACAAGATTGCCCACACATCAACAATGCCCTGGCTTCGACGTGTGCGAGCTCCAGCGGCTGCAGCGGTGTCGTCAGGAGAAAGAGTTCCAAGAGGAGGCCATCACGTCTAATACTGGTCAAAGAGCACAAGGCCCTCAAGACTTTGGGTATCATCATGGGGACCTTCACTGTGTGCTGGCTCCCATTCTTTGTGGCCAACATCATCAACGCTTTTAACAGAGACGTTCCCCCTGAGAGGATCTTCCGACTCTTAAACTGGCTGGGTTATATCAACTCCGGCCTCAATCCCATCATCTACTGCAGGAGCCCGGAGTTTCGCACTGCATTCAAGAACCTGCTGGGCTGTCCATGGGTGTCCAGCCTGCAGCTTAATACTTTTTATAAAGAGCTGCGGACCCGCTGCTCCTGCTTTCTATGGCAACCCGAGTCAGGAACCGCCGGCAATTTCCAAAAGACTCCAAACACTAGGACTGAGGGGAACGAGAGTCCGGCTAGTTCGCAGGGAAGCAGTCAAAGTGAGGAAGCTTTCTCTAATCCTCTGCAGTCCAACGGCAGCACACAAGTCAGTGACTTGTCCGAACCAGGAACCAAATTGTGAGTTCTACCTTTAACCTGTACAGTCCATTTTATCCATGAGAAGTGTACTAAGAACCCCTATTTTCTACACACTTATAAATATAAATACATCCTTCTCCTCTGGTGTATAAAGGAAGAACAGAGTATAGTTTTGACAGTATGAGCTTTAATATCAAGCATAAAATCAATAGTTATAATAGATCCAAATGATGATATAAAATACATTTAACAATGATACCTTTAATATCACACTACCAAGTTTCAGTGCATCTTATCTGAGAGTAGCTCATGGACTTGCTCGCTGACTTCTCTGAGAGGACAGAAAGATTACAGTATGGTAATCACTGTGACTGGCTTCACATCTTAATGTGTCCTTCTTTCTCCCATCCATTCCATTGAGCTTTGTGTAACAACAGTGGTCTATCATGTGACATGAGAGCGGATCATTCGCACAGTGAAGCAAAAGTGTGAATATTTAAAGTGTAGAATCAATGTCACACATTTTCACTATTTACTGCTTTTGGACATCCTGCTCTGGAATAACAGGATGCTGCACAATGATGAAAACACGCCTGTGCCTGTGCATATGTAATTGTGCCAGTTTCAGTTTGACAAATAGCTACTGGTTATCAACACAATAATTAGAGATTACATATTAATAGAAAATGTTATGGTTCTAATTCATTGTCATTTCTAGTATTCCATAATCTTTGAGGACAAGCTTGAAACACACCTCACATGAAAATGACGTTGTGCAAAGCATTAGGATTCAATATTTAGTGTTTAAAATATTCTCAAGTCAACAGATTCAATTTCGCTTAATTGTTTAACAGAAAATTGTTATTTTACTGTCCACTGTGCATTTAGCAAAATATGACATCCATATTTGGACATGTTGTAATCCATCAGTGTGCTGCTGTCTAGAAGTAAATCCCACCAAGCAAAATGGTCCCGAAAAATAAATTATTTCTGAAGCAGCGTAGGTTTCGGAATGTTACAATATTAAAATAACCAAAAGTGAAATTTAATATAAGAGTTTCCATGCATGATTCACTGACAATTTGCAGACTGCACCTGTTACTGCAGCGAGTTACCTCTGTACCAATGTCTAATCAAGCTGGTGTTCATGTAGTAAAAATAACAGCAGCACATTTCTAAGCCCATTTGTTAATTGTAGAAAAGAGTTCAGTTCTATCATTTGGTTTCTTTACGATACACAATATATGACTGTAAAGTGGCTCTTTAAGATATCTAGGCCATGTGTGAAAGGCTGAGTATGGCACATTTAAGGCCCTTTCCAAATGTTAATGTGGCTCTCTGCCTCTCAGTGGGCCTCAGTGTGCCCTGCCCAGCACCTCCTGCAGAAGATAAATCTTTATCACTTACACACAAGCCCCTTAACTGGACAGGCTGTTTACAAGACTGTCAGCCAATGAAAGGACCTTCATTTGGGCAGGTTAGTTGAGGTTGGATGAATGAATATTTGATGAATTATTATTGTAATACACTAACACAAGCTGACAGTGGTCAATTTTTAGTGTTTTTTTGTATTCTATTTCTAATAGAAGTTTTGAAATCACTGTGATCATAACTAAATGTCCGATTCAGTTCTTAAGGTTGTAGAAATTGTAGATTCACCATTCCTCATTCCATTGAATTTAACAAGTTACACAAATGTTACAATGTGAATTTCCTTGAGTTAATTCAGCTTTATGACAGAGCAATGTTTTATTTTAAATATTTACTCTGCAGACTATCGGTCAAATTTTCGTCCCTTAATATGACTTTCCATCGGTGGAACTTTACAAACATTATCAATGGGGCTGAAAAATGGGAGACATTTAGGAGCATATAAAAGTCTTCCTTAAAAGGAGCCTGGGGTGTTCTGTAGTAATTCAGCTCAAGGGGAAGGCTCAGCGGACTCACCCTGCGCTTTAAGCAGGATTACAAACGTAAGTGAGACCAGCCGCTCCAGAATGACTCTAACAGGGCTGCGGCTCAAAGACATATTTCATGAAGAAATATGACAGACTGTTCCAGGTAGAGTCTGGACTGCTAAAGCTGTTGCAATGCCATACCTATAGGCATCCAGAGACCATGTGCACCACGGCCAAACCTAAAATTTCTTTAGGCTATCTATTTAATAAAAGATCAATGAAGCAGCATAGTTTTTGGAAAGCCCAGAACGGCATGTTAAAATAGGGCTGGGGTAATTCAGGGACTGATGTATCCTTTTATATAAAGAGGTACAACCAGTGACATCAATGGTTACTAGGGGCAGGTTGCAGTGAACGGGGCTATTATCAATAGTTACTTTGTTTTCATAGAAATATATGCTGGCATATCACTGTTGCCCTTATCAACATCCACAGCAGCTTTCAGCTTCTGTCATGTACGCACCATGTTATATGACAACTCTAAATGGTCACAGATCCTCTGTAAAACAGCATTTCTAATTCAACTTTTGATCAATTAAGAGTATTGTTGGTCAAACACATGGGCCTGGAGGCTAATGTGCCAAGTTGTGCAGTCCACATTACATTTATTTCTTAATACACAGTGCTGATATACGATATATGATGTCATGTAGCTCTGAAGTGACACATCCTGCTCCTCCATTAGCCCTAATGTGTGTACTGGAGTTGTTGTATTTTAAAGACATTGCTGTGTGTTATGAGGAGTGGGAGTTTGTTAGAACAGTTTATCCGTGATTGAGAGCACTAAAGTTAAGCTAACAGAAAGAGGCATTATATTTCATGAATGTGGAGCAGAAATGAAAACGTTTCTTGTGGATGTCGGATTTAGAACCATTACTAAAACGTCCCTCTTGAGCATATCCAAGAAACAATTAATATGCGTGTAGAGCAACAGTACAGTGTTCATAGAGGTCTGTGAAAAAATGAAAATATATCATATAGGCCAAAATCCTGTTCTGTTCAATAGATGTGCTGGTGCATCGCAATTAATGAATTAAAACACACAAGAGCAGTTTTTCAACATGTTGCTGTTTGACTGAGCTCAAAACTCTGTACACTAACGCACACAGAATCATTTTCCATCCTAGATCAATTTTAATAAGGTGAACATTTATAAGGAATCATGTGTAAAGTAGACATTAACAGCACATGAACACGTCCAGATTTTCTAATAGGTAGGTACTGGCGTAAACAGCATGTTCTAGATAGATTGTATGACCCCTTGTCTCAATGGTACAAATAATCTTTTCATAACATAAAAAAACAAATAAATATGGTCCAAATATATGCCCCTGTACCCAACATGTTTTTAAGTTTCAAACCGCAGTGAGCCAAACAGGCACAAATAACATGACAGACATGACACAAGGCAGAGAGTGAGGGTGGAGAATGACATTTCCAGTATAAATACTGACACCAGTAAATTCACAAGTGACTCATTACTCCAAATGATTGTGTAAATATTTCAGACATATTAGTTGACAACTCATAAGGACAAATCTGAAAGAACACTGGTTATGTATTCATCAGGTTTACACTGTGTGCAACTGTGTGTTACTGGAACATGCGACATCACAAGGCTGACGAAATATGAAGACATAATTGTATTTTCCACATATGCATGTTGTATCCTCCCAAAGCAATTGATGCCATATTAAAAGGCACTTTGTTAGTGTGAAGAAACATTTTATGCAGTAAATATGGAAGAAAATTGAATAAAAGAGTAAACCCTTATTTTGCAGGGTAGGTCATGTGTTAAACAGAAATTTGAACTGGTGACAGATTTGACTGACAAGCTTTTTACTACACTGAGCTGCAAATATGTGACAGTGCAGAGATAATATCATTAGGCACACATTAGGGCAACATGATGTTTTCATGGTGTTATCCAGGATGGCCTGGTGTGTGTTAATGCTTTATTTCCTGTGCTGTGAACCCTGTAATTCTGAGATATTCTCTGCAGTAGGCTGACTGTGCCTCTGACCCATCTTTAATGATTGGTTTTCATATTGTGAATTTATTTAGCTTAGCGCGAGATCAGGCCAGAGAGAGCACAAAACAAAGAAACGTGATAAAGCAAAACATGATGGAAGTGACCTGCGGGAAACCTCCAAGACTCCTTTTCAAGTCTGGCTATCGGAGTCAGTCCTCGCAACACTGCCTTTAAATGGAGGAATCCGGGAGTTCAGCGAAAACTAGAGAGCTTGTATAACTATAAACTGAAATGCTTTGGAAAGTTAAAAAAAATACATGTCAACTTGAGATTCTATGTTTATTCCCTACAACAGCAGCTGAAATCATCACTGAATGACTTCATATATTAAGACCGTATTACTTAAACATCACCAAAATATATCAATACTATGATGCTTATTATTTCATACAATTTTAAAACTAATCCAATGACCCAAGTGCAAAGTGAGATTCAACTCCCACTCCACAAAACTATATGAATTACAGCGAACTGACATTGTTAATTGTTTCCTGCATATTTCTTTCTGTATGCTTATTACTTTTCTGTGAAGCTTACAGTCATTTGTAGTTTATGCATTCCTGTGGAGACATGCACAGTAGAGGTGATAGCATCAGAATTCCTGTCTTGTTGAGGAGGAAAGGTAGAGTTTCACACGGGATAAAAGGATGAGGGCAACTCTGCAATAACTCTGTGATTAAAAATAAATAAATTAGAAAAATATGCACTGATTATATTCATGCTGCCTTCCACTTAAAAGAACAATGCTTATAAATAATCTGTGGACAACAACCTGTTGTTGTTGTCTTGGTGGACTCTTATCTGATAAGACACTGAAATGCTGTACAGGGTGTGACCAGCACAGGCCTACCAGTCATAAATGCACAGTAAAGAGCGCATTGTTCATAGAGATACATCTGGGCTGCACAACAAATTCAAGATATAATAAGGTTCATAATGAGAAAGGCAGTTGGCCTCAGAATCTGGTACTTTCCTGTAAAACTGAAGTCAAATCAGACATGAAAAATAGTCCATGCTTTCAAAATTTTGAGGAGAAATGTGACAAGTTCACAGATGAACACTGCGGGTAATTTTTTCCTTTTATTCTAGGTTTCGATGATTAAGTAATTAAGTTATTTAAGAAGTCTGACTGATTGTGCTCCTCTCACCGTGATGTCAAAGTGAGAAGAGATGCATTCATACAAACAGAAACACAACCAGCTAATATGTGTCCATCTCTTTTCAGCTTCACATTGCAGGAAAGGGACGGGTGAGTAGTCAAAAGTCAAGCTGTCAATCTGCTACTGCAAAGGCCAAACACCGGGGATGACAAGCTGAAGAAGAGTACAACCACTGGCCCTGACAAACATACCTGAGCCCAGGAGAGATTACTGGATTGAGTGTACTGAAACCGACAGGAAGAGCCTGGCTGTCTCTGTGGACACTTCAAAGACGTTAGAGGTCAAACCCTTCAGTGTCACCGGAAAACTGTTTGAGAAAGACAGTGTGTTCCTGAATTAGACATTCATTAGCGGCCAGGGTTAAATGCACTCTACTCAAGCTGTGGTCTGTGGATGCAAAAATACCAACGTAAATTTATTTTGTATGATGTTTGATCTGATAAGTTATATACAGTATTAATGAGACACTGAATCAGACGAAACATGTCTATAGCCATACAAAGTCAGGATTTTTCCAAGGCTGTTAAAAGAAATTAATTGAAATCATACTAACTTATCAATGTAATGTCAGCTTAACTATTTCTGTTTTGAGCCTGGATGATTCAGTCCTATTTCAGGACATCAAACTAAATGTGTTACAGTTTAACCATCAGTATAATAAATATAAATTGTGCAAGGTACTGTCAAACTACAGACATACATATCAAAATAAAGATATATCTTCTACACACCATGTTGCCAATAAATCCCCTACCATATTTTTCCTTTGGTAAGTTGTCATGGTATAAGCTCAATATGTCACACGTAAACATCTGAGTATAGAAAAACAATGATGTACTAATGGGCTGAACTTCAACAAATATTTGTGTTGTACACCTTGTGCATTATTACTACATAACAACATCTGCTAAATTGATAAAATAAAATATAAAACCATGAAACACTACTCATATATTTAATTCATGCAAATAATAAGTAACTATTTGTGATGTAAAGATGTGTTTGAAAACTACACGATAAACATAAATGATATCAGTAATGAGTATTAAACCACTCACTTTTCTTATTAAAAAAGTTATCACACACACGACATCCTTATGAGATTATTAATGAAATAATACAAGAACAGAAATCATGACATTTGACAGCTAACAAACAAACAGGGACCAAGCAGTCTGTGTGGCTACTGAAATAATGAAGGAAAAAGCTCAGAGTGGAAACAGTTGTCCCGTCTGAAGTTGAGCCACATTCCTATTAGCTGATTCCTCTTACAATAGTTTCCATGAGCAGATTTAAATCAATTCTGAAAAAGTGTAGGGGGGGAAAAAGAAAGGTACTGCCTAATGCATAATATTGCTAAAATATGTGAAACACAAAGTTCCCACAACTGAAAACCAATGTGCATTTCACATTGTCTAATCATGCCCCCCAAATACTTGCAATGCTATAAATATTACAGGTTTTGTGTTTTATATTAATCATGACAAATCACTCAAATCAAACCCCTTTCTGATCTGGTCTGAGGTTTTCAATATTGGATTCCTTTTTAGGTGTGTTGTATGTTTTCTTTTTTCTTGACTGCCAATGCAAATCCCTAGATTGTAAATGTGCAATATTCATTTAAACACATTCATTTTCCTTTCAGCCTCTCCTGTGCCAACATATTGTCTCAAGCTGTGTGTTATGGTCCAGTTTTCCACAAGTCAGATATTTTTTATAGCACAGGGAACTTAGGACAAAAACGTCCTTTGACACCAGGTTTGAAGACTCTGTATTTATAGACTTTTTAATCTAATGGAGTCAACAGCATCTTAATTGGATAAAGTATCTCGGATTTATCCTGGTAACATGGTGGCGTGACTAGGTTACATACCACTGGGTCCAGTTGAAAACTTTTGTATGGCATGGCATCCTCATCTTTGGCAATATTCACACTGATGAGGCTCCTAATGAGAGAGAACACTGTATTAAATACATGAACCAAGTTTTTAAAACATAACCAAAAGCTGGTCTTTGGTCCAATTTGTTGCTTCACTGTTGTTTTCCTTACTCTAATAGACAACTGGGCAAAAACAGATTACTTCACATCAGGCAAATCTTTCAGCTGCAGCCAAAATTCAGTTTGATGTTTGGAAAACGCATCATTGTGAAAAGCATGTTTCATAAATAATTTTCTATTGGAGGGGGGTGTGTATTTAATAACCCAAGGTAAGCTAATTTACAAGACTGCCTGGTTTGGCCATCTACTGCCATCTAGTGCAGTACATTGTGACAATCAGCCCAATAAACTACACTACAAAGCCTGTCTCACTGTTTTTCTCTTTCATATAATAGCTGCAAGATGCTTATTTAGATTCTGGGTTTTCAATTACAATAAGATTTAGTGCCTCGGCTTCATCAGCATAGTTAGGCCGTTCCTTCAATTCTCTGGCCAGAATTGCTTCCTGCCTGAGCCCTTTAGTTGTATTTTGTTATAAATTGGAAAAAGGGGAAGCTGGTCGTCTCTTCGTGCTGTGGAACTGTGTAAAGATGTGTGAGAGAGAAAGGTGTCAACCAAAGCCATGTGTTGCACACGTGGACATAAGGGACGTCCAGGCATGCATGTTTTGTAGTGTCTTTACTGAAATCAGACAAATACATTGGCGTGAGCGCAAAGACACTGTGCACTGTTGACAATGTAAATAATCTTGCTCTCTAAATTGATCATTCACAATAGAATGTCTTCTACACTATGACTGTAACTGCATCATTCACCCTGGCCATGCCGCGCATTCACGCAACTCTCATTCCCACAGGTTATGGGTACGTGTGGTGGGTAGGTGATGGCTAGGTGCTACCTAGGTGATGCACAACGTCCACCGACTCGTTATTACGTTCAACTCGTAAAACTCTGCCATAAAGTAATTTGCATATTTACGCGTATTACTCTTAGTTTCCACATATATGTCGCTACTTTTATACAATTTATCACCACTTCACCCACCTGAAAGCAAGCCAATACGTTCACGTGAGTGCACCGACACTGTGCACTGCGGGTTGACATTGTTGACTGTAGGAAGCTGCTTCCTACCCAAAGGACCCCTGAGCTGCCCGACGTGCCTGTATGAGCTTTAGATAATAACCATTATTATTATTAATACACTTTTAAAACATCCATTTACTCTTACAGATGTACATACTCCAGGTGATGAATAAACATAGTTTACAAATATTAATAATTAATAATAATCAAAATAATAATATGGTGGGGGTATATGTCCAACATTACTGTGGGCCCCACACATGGAGGCAGGAAATCTTACAAAACCATTCTGACAATGCTCTGCTCATGTTGATCCAATGACCCCTGAAACTCATAAAGGTGCTTCTCTCTCACAGTGTTTTCTTTAATTTAAGGATGTTGCAGGCCTGTTGTACAACCACCAAAATAAATAATTGTTTCGATTTATAGTCAGTGTGTGGGGATACAGAAAAAATATATTTGGCCCTGGACCCTAGTCTTAAACAAAGCTGATAAATGTTCCATTCATTTCCAGACGGGCCTATTTGACGATAGCTCAATGAGATAGCAAAAGTAAACCCTCAAATTAGTGACAAACTCATCCATCACTGTTGCTGGGGTGACAGTAATCCAAATGCGTGCCGTAGCCTAGCAACAGTGTCTAAACAAAAGACTCACATGTAGCGGGATGATTTGGTCGGCTGGGTTCAAGAACAGCCAACCCAGCAGTTACCGTGATGAAAAGCAGGTCAATAAAAATGGAGACCCCGGAGGTCATCTCCCAGGGTTTACCAATACTCTCCCCACATCAACGGTGAGTCCTGAAACAAACTGTCCATCTTGAGCAAAGACAATTGGGCGAAGTAAGGGTTTGTACACTCATCGTTCATCATCCACCTTGAAAGTCACATCAGTCTCTAACGTGACTTTCACTGGTCTACAAAAATCTAACCAACAGCAGGGGTGGTGCTGCTGGTGTCAGCCTCCCTGGTACAGAGCTGTGATGAAGTGTACACCTGTAGACATTGAATTCTTGACTCAATCTGAGGCATCATGGACATTTTGTTTGACATGTTACTTAAATGCATTTAATGGAGAGGTCACAATGAACTAAAAATGAAGTGACATTTTAAGACCTGCAGATTATGTTTTTCACCTAATCCAGTCACCTGGATGCAGACAAACCCAAGGAGGCTGGACTGTGGACACCGTGGGTGTTCTTGAAGAATTTATAATTATTTTTGAGTGTTTATCTAAACATAACACACAATAAATAACCTATTGCCACCTTTACCTGCCACATGATTTAAACTTAATGTTGGATTGTTTCAACTTGTTTGCTTCTAAGTAACATGATAACCATATATCCTACATTCAATCTAAAATGCAAATATTTTACAGCAACGAGGGAGGACCTAAAGAAATAAAGCAACAGTTAAGCACTGATCCCACTCGTCGCCCGGAGAATCCATCTTACAGAAATCACCAAGCGAGCCACGCTACTGTATATTGGAGAGACAGGTAATCTGAGATGTACTGTAGATACACAATGTACCTAATCAATGTTTAGGTATATAACGACAACTCAACCTGTGCAGCATCAAATACAGAACAATACCTCATCAATAAGCTCTTTTATCACCTACTGTATATGTACTGTGCAGAGGGTCTATTATTAAGTCATCGATTTACACCCAGCTTCAATTTAAGAATACAATGATACAAGATTAGCTCTTCAGCTCTAGCCTCATAGTCATGTTAACAACTCAAGTGTTGTAATTAGTTGAGAATTAGAGCATGATTTATTTGTATACCACAAATAATAAATGTATGAATGTTTGGTAAACAATGTACATCACAATATTCATAGTATCCAAAACAACATAGGCTATTGTGACATTCACACTATGTGATTAGTGAGATTTTAATAGTGAAAAATGTGAGTTCATGAACTTTAATTACATGCCAGGGTATCTTGAGGATTTTGCTCTGCTTTTGGCATCTAATATAATGTTTTGCCTTGATCCTCCGTGCAGACTCACTGGCTGGTGTCTTCCAGGCAGCAGGGATCCAAGATATCCGTCAGTATTATTACTGGGATGACGAGCCGAGGTTCATTTGTTTGGAGAAGCTTCTGGAGGATATGGAGTAGGCTCCGGAGCGAAGTGTTGTTTCTTATCTCAGCGTTATTCTGTCAGCGTCTGCCCACAACCCAACCGGAGCTGATCTCTCACAGGATCAATGGGCTGTGATAACAGTAAGTAATCATGGTTACTAAGATGTAACACTGGCTAAAATGATTTTTATCAGACAAGTGGGTCTTCATTCTTACTTAGTTCACCATTTTCTGTCTCAGCACAATTTCAACATAAGTGCAGCAGTGTTTTTCCCTTCTCTTTTGCTTCCTGCTCAGGCCCTCTACTATGGATATCTCAAGGCGGATGCCTGGCCTTTTCAGCACTTTGAATCACAAGAGATGCAGCTCCTTTGTACTCAGTTGCTCAGTATGGGGAGAAAGTTATGTTTTCAAAGAAATAATATTTCAATGATTTATGCATGTATATGCTTTGGCCAAACTGGCAAAACGAGCACAGATCACAAAATAAGTTGGAGGACCACATGTTGTTGCCACGCTGCTCAGAAACCCAGGCCATCTAGTTGAACAGAGAGCCATGCCCAACTCGAATGAGTAATTTGGTATTTAAAAAAATGTGGCTTGGACATAGCATCGCAACTGTATCAGTAGATGTCCTAAATTATGTTTAGACCGCTCACGAGAATTCCTTCATGCATAACAATGAAATCAAAATCTGGACTGGAATTTTTCTTAAGCATTTTATGCACTGGATCTTTTGACATGTTGTTGAATCAATAGTAGTATTCTCCACTGAAGCAACAGAAACATAAAAATAAATACCTATATGTTTTCTTTGTACTTGTGTTTTTTGTTCGTCTCTGGATCATTAGGTGGATTTTTTGTCAAAGAGAAGACATGTGTACAACCTTTCCGGTGGATGTCCAAATCAAAGTGAGTCTAACTGTGATTGCAATCAACAGCCCTGACCTGATCTCCTGGTCAGTCTCAAGGAATGCCCTGTTGCCAGTTTTCCTGACACTGCTATTTCATCTCGTCTGCCAAGTGCAAACGAGATTCCGAAATGACAGAGCTTGACCTTTTCCTGATGATCACCCATGGTTTGGCCATCTTAGGTTTGCTGAAGAACCAATGATTGTTTAATTTTTTATTTTTCCGCGACCAGAAGTCAGTTAGGAAGCTAGGAGACTACGAGAAACCATAACGTCTGTACCACACTAGGTTAATAAACAAACTGACAACGACAAACTGGTAAGCTCGGGCAGGGTTTATACTGTATCCATTAATTAGTGGAATGGGTTTCAGGTGAGGAGCAGGACAGGTGCTGAAAGAGGATCATCAGCTGGAGGCTCCGCCCCCGACCACCACACACAGACAAGACTCGCATGACAAAACAAAATGGGAGGATGGAAAACACAGGGGAAGGGAAAGAGGGAGGTACTACAGGACCAAACCAATATTATTATTCTTTACGTATATAGTGGACATGTTTTTATTATTAATGCTAGGGATTAGTTTCATGACTCAGTGTGAGATAATTTAATGTTTCAATTGGCTCCTCAGTACGTTCCACTAGATTTGAAAGGTATAGTATTTTTGTGCAGCTGATCTGAAGGCACCATTACTATCTAATACAAGGTGAATGTAGAGGCTATCAGTGACCCACGAGTAACCTTAGAAGGATAAACCTTAGACAAGAAGGCAGGGTTCCTCCTTCCTACACATCAGTCAATAACAATCATAATTGTTGTTTTAAAAGTTGATTCAACTGGATTTGCTGAGTGAACAACTTTAAGACTTCAACATTGTCATTTGTGCTTCTTTCGAGTGATTTTGATGCAATTCTTTTTTTTTCTAACATTTACAACACAGTTAAACGTTTCTTGTTTGTATTACTATCACAGGGTCCAATGAATATTTTTCGGAACACTTTCTTTCCTCTGAACGATGAAACATTTCCAAATTATATACATGTATTTATTACACAGCAAATAAAAATCCAACTGGAAACATTAGTGGGAAATCTTCCGCACTATCATCTGTGTGGCAGTAGTGAAGCAATACAAAAATGAGCAATATTACATTTTTTATTAATTTTTTAAAATCCTTGATAACACATGGCTTTTATCCAACTAACTTTATATACACGGGAGCTCTCCTTTCATTTGTGAGTATGCCACCTTTGTTGTTGCATGAAATGTAGTTTTGAGAAACAGGTTGGAAGATGTATTTAATGGATGCAGTGTGTTAGCTCTTTTCATTTTAGTGACCTCAGGTGAACAATGAGGATAATCATCACCCACCATCATACAGACTCACCATACACACTGAGCCATTAGATGTTTTTTGGAGCCCTTTGATTTGCATCTAAGCATGGTCACATGTGCACTCTGTTAACATATATTTGCCCATATCACAGGTTTCAAGTTTAGAATAAATCATTGACAGGCATCCTCATATTCCATTTGCAATTATACATGACTAAAGGACTGAGTGAAAAAACAGACCTTAGCAGTATTGAAGTGCTTCTCCCAGAAAAAAGACAGTGTTCCAAAAAAATGGTAATATGGTGTATATGCTGCTATTTATTTTTATTAATGCAGATATTTCTGTGGACAGTTGTGTATTTTTTTATCTGCCATCTAATCATCTCCACACACACTTGTCACAGCAAGAAGCCAAATAAGGCAGTGCATTTACTTAGCCTTTCACCACCACAGAAATAAACTGTTACAGGTGTTAATCTGTATATTGAGTCTTCAAGAAAAGTTTAAACTGACAGTGATCATTGATTAGCCTTGACTCATAGTCTGAACTGTGAACTGATTTTTTTTTTCAAGTGTAGCTCTGAAACAATTATTTTCCTGTGTGACCAGATCTGCAGAGACTTCAACAGAGTATTGATCTGAGAGACAGTTCAGCTTGAAGATTGTCCATTAGATATGTCTTATCTAGTTCATGCCATCAGTTATCACGATAGTGCTGGCCAGTTCAGAGATGTACCTGCTTATCTGTCTGAATGAAGCAAAGGTAACTGTACTCAAAGACCTGATGACGCTAAATTCTGACGATTTATAGACTAGTTCAATTCACTGGAGATGTATTATGTCTGACCATATTTGAGCATAAATTGTTTATGACAGGATCTCTGGAGGCTTAAAGTCTATCACGGAAATACTTAAACTCCAGATTTGAAAGGAGCATGAGGACAAAGTGTGTAATGATTATTTTGTATTTGTTCTGGGTCTAGTGTCAATAAATACCTCCAGCACAAGATGCCTTGGAAGGGCCTGTGGATCTCTGTGACACATTTCATGGCAAACTGTAGATGAGTAGACCTTAACGCAGAGCTACAAAGGCCAACTCAGGTCATGACAAGTTTCATGTTCTGAGGACCTGCAATTAATGGTGAAAACTGGAATCAGTGGCATTCACACCGACAGAAGACATCTGATGACGCAGTGTTCCCTTTAAAAAGCTACCTCAGTGTCATCTATTGAACCAGGAAAATATCATTTTGATATATACACGCTCTAATAAGATTTCAAAGAGAACCGAGTCTTTCATTAGTAACGGAATATGTATCAATGTAAATGTCTTACAATAATAATTGAGACAAGTAGTTGGCTCCTGAACCTGGTCTTTCTCAATTGTATTACTTGACCAACAGTTTCATTCAAAGCCATATAACACATTTCAGAAAAATCACTGAGAAGACTTACCTTTTCATTGTACATTATGTTGAGTGTCTGGTCTCATCCAAAATCCCCATGGAGGATGTCTGGCCCACCTCAGCCTTAACGGAATCAGAAGAAACAGGGAACTGAGCTGTGATGGCTGTATGCTTGAGGAAGAGTGGGCCCAATTAACCTCTATTTATTTAAGCCAAACTCTTGTAGCTTTAAATGACCATTCTGAAGCCGAGGACACACAGCGAGTACAACTTCCACCGAGTATGTCACATCAGGATCTCCTTTACTGGGGCCCGCTAATCTGGCCTCACGCGGCGATATTGATTCAGAACCACTCCTCTAATTTCAGCATGTTGTGGCGATGGTTTTGTCAGTTTGCACAGATGAAACATAATGTCCACATTGACACATTTGCAGTTCTTCGTACAAAAGCCACTGAACGCTCAGACACCCCGTCACCTCCTTATCAGTCTGCCCCTTCATCCCTTTACAAATATTTGTGACCGCTCAGGGATGGCAGTTCAAACATTTGAGCCCCTGTGGCAGTGGCCCCTGCTGCATTCATCCAGACAGCAGTGTGACCTTTGGGGGATAATTAATCAAGGTACATGTAACTATAACTTAACACCAAACAATAATAATATAATTTAAGATTGTAAGAAATTCATGATTCATCTGTATTTTCTACTGTGAAAAAACGAACCTTCATCATCAATTAATGTTGAGCCCGTATCAACAGTAAAAATACAACTTATCTTTCCTACACAGACACATTTGTACTGTATGATTATTATGCATGTATTGAAGATAAAATACGGAAACGACCGTCTTAAGTGCTTAAGTGCTCATCGGAGTGATCCGTCGAGTTTTCAAGGCGGATATACAAGCGATCCACAAGGACTGCGCCTGTTGATCGTTCTTTTATTCATCTTCACGACGATGTTCACACACACACACACACACGCACACACATGCGAGGAGTTTGGCACATGAAGTTCCAGAGTGCGTACGCACGGTTTTGTAATTCCGCGTCCGTACATGTGAGGAGCGCGCATCCCTCCAGAGACGCACACACCTCCCCTGCACTCATTCTCCGTGGCTGTTAACTGAAGAATCAACAAACGGTAGGTGTGCAATATGTTTTCCTATTCGGCGCATTTTCTCCCTAATGAAAATGCAGATAAAGTAAATGAAGCAAATTTGTTAGATTAAAATAGTCAGTTGGAAATGATGCAAACACATATGCATCAAATTCTCCATCGTTGCAAACTATTCAAAATGTTTTTTTTCTCTGTGGAAAAACATCAGTAGAATGACTCGCTTATCTGTATTTTTATTCGTTCAGGTTTGTCCTTGGTACATAGAGAAATGTTGTCTTCTATGTACATGCATTTCAGGGTTGTACCCCTACAGAGACACATTATATATGTGTAATGCCATACTCTGATGTTTGTTGAATCAAATTATACTTGATTTTCTATTTCAGTATGTATATTTATTCTCCTTGGCAGGGGGATACAGTTTAAAGCAATTATTTAAAAAAAAACGTTGCACTATTAGACATTATATAAAGAATCCCATATCTGATATTGTTGTGTCCTCTCAAATTCAGTACAGACAATGTCATGTTTTAGGCTTTAGGTTTTGGGATGGAAGACAAATGATCCACTTTTTCACAGATTCTTTTTTAAATCACTGTTCCAATATTGTAACTCCACAACAGTTTTTCTTTATTTGAACCAGCATTGTGCCACATGTGTTGCTGCTCCATTTTTACACTGTTTAATGCCACAGTGTATGACTAATCTTGTGCTGTTGTCATGCATTCATGTTGCCACAATTTGCCCTTTAAATTGTTCCAGATGGGTCATAATATTTAATGAGGAGATGTGAATTGA
>JAFBJU010000614.1:1651567-1680490 GCA_016785305.1 Colistium nudipinnis
ATAGTAAAAGAGAGGCACCCAGGTCCATCAGGACTGATTCATGGTATAATTGCAATGGGACAATAAACCTCACTCAGAATGGATGAAACACATTGTAGTGGCAATTACAAAATATATATAGTTCCTATACTAATTAAATTAAAATTGCAATTGCAGTTGCACAAGACTAAAATAACATTGAACATTTCCATTGAACTTAATTAATGGTGTATTAACAGGGAATTTAGCTCAATGCCTGTGCGCATATCAGCGTATCCTTGGCTTGGCAGTGTTTCATATTTGACGGTGCATACATGATGCACCAATGTGTACAGTAATGATGAATTCACCCCTCCAGGTGGACATTAACCTTCTGGGATGGAGGGTGCAGATAGTGGCTTTGCAGCTGAACTCACCCCTCCGTGTGTACTGCTGCATGATGCGAGGGGAAACAATAGTGGTCAGGTGTTTGAGGTGGCACTGCAGAACAGCTCCTCCAAGCGCAGCCCTCAGTTTGTGGGTGTGGAGCTGTTGCAGTCCTTCAAGCTGCTCATCATCCCCTGCTACACTCTGGTGGCTCTGGTGGGCGTATTCGGAAACTACCTGCTCCTCTACGTCATTTTCTGCACCCGAAAGATGCACAACGTCACCAACTTTTTCATCGGGAACCTGGCCTTCTCTGACATGCTGATGTGTGCCACGTGTGTCCCCTTCACACTGGCCTACGCCTTCAACCCGCACGGCTGGGTCTTTGGACGTTTCATGTGCTACCTTGTGTACCTCATCCAGCCTGTGACAGTGTACGTGTCGGTCTTCACTCTCACTGCCATTGGTGTGGACAGGTAAGTCATAATGAGTCAGAGGACCGCTTAACAGGAATTGTAAATTGTGTATCATGTCTCTCCTCGATATATCCTGTAATTCGTCATCAGATTTGGGACCAGGCAAATAAAACCTTTCACTTCACCTAAATTTAGCCTATAAATAATGCAGAGCATCAAGCCTCTCTGTAGGAAACTTGCACTTAATTGAAGAGGAAGATGCAAATGTAAGCACCTGCTGATATAGTATTTCGAAGGAACCTCTGAAACTAACTTCCTGTGAGTGTAGGGAACAAATAAAAGCAAAATATAAACCTTTACTTAAGTCTTTGTTAAACAATGTGGTACAAGTCCTTAAGACACACTGCTGAGATATTTTTAAGGATTACGGATGTTTTTCTCTCAACAAGTACTTGGTGTTGGCTGCAATGACCCCACTGATTTCGACCAGCTTACTGAGACAGGCACACCAACTGCATCTTGCAAAATGTTCACCAAATTTATACTAACAAATTGAACATTTTCTCATACTGTGCCTCTTTGACAGAAAATGTATTCACTGAGAACAATTTATGCTTCTGTTATAAAAGAGTTATTTAATGGAAATAAACTGACCTAATTCTCCACTACTTCTGCACAGATACTTTGCCACAGTGCACCCTCTGAAAAAGCGCATCTCAGTCTTGGCATGCACATATCTTCTGTCTGGGATCTGGCTGCTGTCCTGCAGCCTGGTGGCTCCGGCTGTGGCTCACACCTACCACGTAGAATTTAAGAACGAGGGCTTCACCATCTGTGAGGAGTTCTGGATGGGCCAGGAGGTGGAGCGGTTGGCGTATGCGTACAGCACTCTGTTCATCACCTACGTGCTGCCCCTGTCGGCGCTCTGCATCTCTTACCTGTGCATCTCCGTCAAATTACGGAACTGTGTCGTGCCCGGCCACCACACTCAGAGCCAGGCGGAGGCACAGCGCATGCGCAAACGAAAGACCTTCCGCCTGGTGAGCCTGGTGGTGGCCGCGTTTGGCATCTGTTGGATGCCCATCAGTGTCTTCAACGTTCTGCGAGACATTGACATCGACCTGATCGATAAGCGGTACTTTCTGCTCATACAGCTGCTGTGTCACCTGTGTGCAATGAGCTCGTCCTGTTGTAACCCTTTCCTCTACGCCTGGCTGCACGACCGCTTCAGGGCTGAGCTACGCAAAATGTTCACGTGTCGCCGCCGCATCGGCATCTCGGCCAATAACTGCGCCACAGCCAGCGTGGTTTTGTAAAGTTCCTCGTTCTTTCCGGGCTACTGCGGTTTAATCTTTGGACAGACTTTACTCATCTTGACCCGTCTTTAAATACAGATGTAATCACATAAAGTCAAAGGCATTTTTCATATTGCTGTATGATGTGTTTCGGTGTTTGGGACGTGAATAACAATCTTGCTTTCCCCATTAAAATATAGTTACTTGTATTAATTAAGTGTTGAAATTCTGCATTTTTCGTATTGTCGTAAGATCCAATATAAAAAAAATCTGAAAACACCAACTATTTCCCTTCATCTCATTTATTTCATTATTAACTAAGGCAAATTACTTTTAATAAGGACGATGATAAGAAACAATGTGGTGAAATAATTAGTGTCTTTATTTAAAATTAAAGCTGTATTGTGCTCCGTATTACACCGACCGTACAATCATTTCCACATCAGACAAACATCAGATACATCAGGCTCTACATTCTGCACATCGTTTGAGCTCTCATTCAAGAAAAAGAAGAGGGGAAGCCAACGGCTCTCCCCTCAGCAAACTTAAGTCATGAAAAATGTTTTGAAGGCACACCGCTTTACATTCTGAACATTTAATATTGCTATAGTTTCCACCAAGAAATCATTATTGCATAAAGGCATTGGTGTAGTTCAAAACATAGTCAAGGCTGGTTAGTACTGACACTGACTGAATTACTGGTTCTCTGGTTATTAGTGTTTGATCATGTCTTGCTTTTAAAAATACAGACATTACAGTCTTTCATATTTTTGATTATATTATTATTGCATACGATTTCATTTTCAATTGCACAAATTACAACCATATAAAGAAGGAAAAACCGCTGTAACTGCAGCTCTGTAATTCAAAGTATGCATAGTACATTGTAGCTGCTTGCTATAATGCACAGCTGGATTTCCTAATGAAACCTCTTTGAAGCAAAAGTATAGGCGCAATTATTGTTTTAAGGAGAGGATGAGTAGCTGACATTCAAATGCGGTGAGTGAATCAGGTGAGGAATATTGTTAACGGTCTAGTTAAAAAATGACATGCTTGCCAAAATCCACACACACACAAATGGTGGTGGAAAATAACCCTGTGCACTTCTGTTCTCTGAGCAATACCAATATTGATTTAGCAGAAGAGATCAGAATTCATATATATATATTCATATGCTTATCTGCAAGATTACACCGCATGTCCATGGAAAACTGTACTGCTAAATTAATAGACTATTAAATGTTTACCTCATTAAGATGGTGCATGAATATGGAATGATTCTATGTGCTTATGTATATTGTCATGCATCACACACCAGTGCAAAGAGTAAAAAGGCCACGCAATAGTTAAAACTACTACAAGTTGAGGTATATTAAATAAAGGTCAACCCAAGTTCCATAAAGTATGGTATATAAAAATCAAGATGCTGAATATATTTTCATGTACATTTTTTATAGCAAATTCTAGTACCTTGAAACAAGCCGTATTAGTCTTTTTCCATTTCGAAACAAATTTGAGTGTGAAACTTAAAAAGTGCATATGCTCTACGACCTTCATAGACATTGTGTCTCTCCGTACACAGGGACAATAGTACAAATTTACACAAGAAACACAACTAGGTCCTAAAATGTACCTTACTCCAACAGCCATAACCTTACCCTGGCTTGGCAGAGTTTAAGGCATGCAGGATACTGGGTTGCTCTTCAATGACGCGGAGAACCAGGTTGTCGATGTACTCCTCGAGCTCAACAATTTTGGCGTCCTTCTTGGACAGGTCTGTCTGCTGCTTCACCACCAGTGTAATCAACTCTTCCTGTGTCAGCTGAGTGTAAGGTCCACTATCACCCGATTCTGCCACCTGAAGGACATGACAAAACACAGCGAGTAAAGTATGCGCCTTCTAAACCTACTTGTTGATTAAATTTAACTGTTTATCACCACTGAGAATATACTTTGGATTTCATATTCAGAGATGCAGAAAACAAATCATAGTATGTGTAGATAAAGTGCATCCCAGAGTCCCTCCTGGAGGATAATCTAATAACTTTTTATGCACAACATCTAAATATGTTGGTGTTTTGATCTTGGTGTGCTCTTTGTGTCATGCCAGTACCTTGATTTTTCCAGGTGTGCTGTCCCAGACTTTGATCTCTTTTACAGCCTGGGTACTGTTGGCATGCTGGATCTCCACTGTGGTCAGGGGCTTCACTGGATGAGGCCTGTAAAGAAAGCACAGCCATTATTATGAGGCCCTGAGAAAGATCACAAGTTCACATTCACAATTGAACAATTGAATCAAGAGTTTCTTCCAAATCATTTAAGTGAGATCTGTGCGAAATATACAGAATCAAACTTTAAATGAGGAATTTAAGCCGAGAAAGCACAAGCTTTCAAGATAGTAACACCCAAGGCAAAACCCAGCACTGTATCCACCTCCCAGCGCCATAGCAGCCAAACGCTTCTGGTTGATCAGTCCATAAATACATTCTTTGTAAGTAGCCTCTTCAATCTCACCTGCGTGCTGATAAGGCCGGTCCACCTGCTACAGTGCTACTCTTGGCACTGGCAGGCTGAACCTCGGATGGTGAGATCCATGCCTGCAACGGTGTCTTTCCCCAAGACAGGCTCCCTGCTGGTTCCTCTATAACTAGCCGCGGGGGGTCTGAGGAGGTCGTAGCAGAGGGCACCGTAAAAGATCCAGCTCCAAACTGATCCCCTCCTCTGTAAACACCACTTTGTGTTTTAACGTCAGCTTGAGGCTGAAGTGAGACGGATTCTGTCATAACATTTCTTGTGAGGGGGCTTTGATTAGCCCCGGTGTTAGAGGTTCCTTCTTTATTTGCTGGCTCTTCTCGAGCCTTGAGACCTTTATTATCAGATTGAGTTTTTGATGAAAGAGCCTGCCTTTGTCTGAGTGAATTCTCTCTTTGGAAAAGATGAAAGCTGACTCGCTCATCTGTCCTGACTTCACCCTGTTTACCTGAATCCGTGCCTTTAGAACTACCAAAGGGGTCTGCTGGCTTCTCCTGACTAAACATGTTATCAAAGTCATCTGCTGTCATTCCCCGATTTTCGGGTTTCTGCTCTTTTTGTGTGTTGCCAGTAAAAAGGTCATTGACTTCTTGGTTCTGCTTCGGCTGTACCCACGGCTCTTTGGGGAGAAGCTCAGTACTGGGGAATGGGTCAAAGTCGGATAAGTTATCTTTTACCTTTCCATCTATTTTATCCACACTTCTCATACTTTGACTAAATGGTGATTGGCTATTACTGTGCATATTTGTGTCTGGTGTCAGGGCAGAATCTTCTTGCTGTGTTTGTTCTTTGCCACTGACCCGTTGTCTGGGTCTGGCTGTAGGTACTTCTTTGTTTATGGTGCTTTGGGTTTTCCTTTGATTTTCTGGTAGACTTGTATCCAGACGATTACTTAGTCTGGGTGCAGGTGTTGTGGTGGGAGGTAGGTGCTTCCTCCCTCCATCCCTGGACATCCCCGAAATACTTTCCCTGCTTGAGATGTCAGTGTTTACAGGTCCTGCAGATATATTCGGTCTCTTGACCGATTGGTGAGCAGTGTTCTGGTTTTGGAAGTGAGTTGAGTCAGTGGAGGATTGAGATGACATGACATGTTTTGGGGGAGTTGGGGCTGCAAACTTTTTTGATGACAAAGGTTTGTTCTTGTCCAGTTGTGTTTGATAGCGACTCTCTTGTGATATGGAAGACCTACTTGGTTCATTCTCCCCTGGGCCATCCACACTCATCTCTGGACCCAGGAATTCGGGTACAGTGTCCCTGTGTTTCTGATTTACTTCGGCAATTATATGATCCCATCGAGTTTGCCCTTGCACTCCATGCCTCTTTTGCGGAAAGAGGGATTCATAATCAGGAAGTGGTAGAGACATTTTTTTGCCTTGTTGCAATTCATCTGCCTCTATATAAGCATGAGTCTTCATCTCTCTGACAGGAACATGATTTTCTCCAGTTTGTTTTCCATGTACAGTATATGTAGGGGGCAGGAGGGCCTGTCTCTTCTTGTCTGCCATGGTGGGAGAAGATTCATCAGTTTCCAAAGATGACAAATTCTCTATGCTTCCACAAGGGGAGCCAGACAGACTGGGACTTATGTTTTGGAGAGCCAATGATGAGTGGAGGTTGGAGAAAGTATCAGGGGACTCAGATAGGACACTACAGTGGGTGGACTCAGAGGTGGCCGGGGAAGGACACGACTGACTGAGGGTTAGGCTTTCAGGGGGTTCAAACTCCAGAGACTGAGCCCATCTGCCAAGGATGGAAAACAAAGGCCTATGGGTCAGTGTGACCATTACATTATCTTCCACCAACGTACAACCCGTCACCAATTTAACTTCCATCTCACATATCAAGAAGTGGATCAACATAAACTATTCATTTACAACCTCACCTGATAAATATTACAAACTATATTGTATCACAATTATTATTTTTACATGAAATAGTTCACTGTACAATGGTAGTACTTCTGATGTCATGAAAATAGTGTTAAATTGAAAACTCTCATAAATTTGATATTTACGCTGTGAGAGTTGACACTTAAATCAATCCTACGTGGGATTAAATTATAACGACTACATATTCAGCATTTGCCAATATCTGCCATCTTTCTTGAAAACAAAGAACTCTGTAACAACCGTTATATGAAAGCAAAAGCGTCTTACCATGACAGCTGAAAACTTAAAAATCCACTCCAATTTAGTCCACAAGCAACTTAAAAAAAATAAAACAAGACTCAAGAAACCCAAGACATCAACATAGAAGGTCCCACTTTGGCTGAGTCACTCCTTATGAACAGTCCAAAACCTGCTCCACAACATCTTCACAAACAAGCCACACCCAGATTCCCATCTGTGCTGAGACCAAACCGGTCAAACACGTCTGTCAGCTACTGGATGGAATTCAAAGCTTTCGTAATCCACAGACACTGGGTTAAAGCAAAACATGGGGGCAGACAAAGGGGGGAGAGTTGCTGAATTTCCAAGTTTCTGTGTTGATGGACATGGTGTGGGATGAAAATTAATAAGTATATAGGATTTAACAACATTTAAATGTGTCCCTCACAAATGTCTGGATAATAAATGAGAGGGGAAAAAACACATTTTCTTTGCTGTTGTGAGGGATCAGTTTTTGTTAAATATGGTGCACACGCCACCTAAAAGGCAACAGGATGAGTAGGAATGAAATGTGACAAGCAACCAACCGTTTTAAAACAAAAGCATTATCGCGTTACCGAAACACATGAAGAGCATATAATACAAACAAATGGAAAAAAAAAAAAAAAAGCTTACCTGGGTTTGACTGCAGACACTTTAGGAATGCGGTTGAGGAAGACAGGGGCAGAGGGGGTTTGTGGATTGCCGCTTGATTTTTGCTGATCAGCTGGGCTTTCATTGCCGCTAATTGTAGGTTCTGAGCTGAGAGGAATGTCCTCAAATGGGTTGGTGGAGTGGAGGGTGCTCCGCTGATCAACATTTCTCAAGTCAAGGTGAGCAGCAGGTGTAGGCAACTCCTCTTTAGGAAGTTCTTCTTTTTTCTCTTCCTTCTTTCTGATCATCCCAAACAGAGTTGACAGCCTTTCACTCATCGAGGCGTCCTCCTGTCGTTTCTGTTCCTCCACTTTGCGCTGCTCCTCCTCAAGCCTCTGGCTTTCTGCTGCTTGCAGCATCCTGTTCTCTTCCTCCTGCTTTCTTCTCTCTTCATCTTCCTCCTCCATTTGTCTCTTCCTCCTTGCTTCATCCTCTAGGAATCGTTTCTTCCTGTCCTGTGCCTCTTGATGTCTGCGCTCCTCTTCCTCCTTCAGTATCTTCAGTTCTACTTCGTATTTCTTCTCCTCCTCCAACCTCTTTGCTTCAGCAATGCGCCTTTCTTCTGCCTCCCTTCTTCCCTCCTCCTCTCGATGGCGCTGTTGCTCCACTAAAGCTACATCAGTAGACTCATGCCTGTAGGTGGGTTCAGGTTCATGTTTGTGAAAACCTGCAGAGACATCGGAGGTGTGTTTGTTGACATCCTCCACAGAGCCTTGGCCTGAGCTGTTTAGACTGAGAGTAGATCCACTCTTGGCCTCTGCCTCCTCTGCATACACATGGCTGCCGTTGATGCACAGATTATTCAGGTCACTGTTACTCTGCTTTGAGCGACCCAGGAGGGAGAAAGGACCCTGGGACACCTTGCTGTCAGAGCTGCCTGTCCGCTTGTGTCCCAGGAATTTGAATTTCTTCTTAACTGTATAACAGAAACAAAAAAGCATAGTGTCATTATTGTCATGCAAAAACACTGGAAACACCGACTACAGGGGTCACATACAGAAGGGACCAAAAGGCTACGTTACCTTCAGGAGAGTCTACATTGAGGCCAGATGAGCGGCTGCCACTGAGAGATGAATTCTTCTCAGGAAGAGTCCCCAGTGTAGACATAGACTGTGAGATGTTTCGCTGCAAGTTTGATTTAGGGGCAAAAAGGCTTTTGAGCTTTGATTTCTTTTTTAATCCTGGAGACTGATTGAGTGACTGTGCATCAGCCTCTCCCTCACTGTCGGTGAGGACCTGGCTTACGGAGGGGACAATAGCGGAAGCTGAGTCTGAGAAGCCATCCTTTTTTTTCCCACGCACTTTGTCCTTCAGCTTGGAAATACGTGAGCGTGGTTTGTCCTGCATGGAGAGGTCAAACATGCTAGCTGACATGTTGTTTCTCATGAAGAGTAAATCAAGCAGCACCTCCCCTCGGGCCTTGTCCTCTTTCCCAGACTTGTCCACAAGCTTGAACCAACTGCAAATTACAAAAAAATAAATAAATAAAATCACATGTTAATGTGAAAGTGATAAGCTATTTGCTAATCCACAAATAACCATTTGAAGATTCATTGGTTAATTAATTTACTGTTTATCAAAACAGTTGCTTTTTATGCATTTACTACTATTTGTCATCATATAGACATACCATAAAGCTTTGCCAATAAGGTGTATAACTGAATAAATCATTTATTAATGTAGAAATCCTTACATCCTCATGAGTGCATTTTTCACAAATAATTGTTTTTATTGATTGATTGAAAAATCTGTATATTACATAGATCGGAAATATAATTTGTTTCAGCACCACACTGCAAATTCATATAAATCTCATGCTCAGTGCTGCTGTGCTCAACTGCAAACCAAAACAACTTTGACCCCAAGTTGTGGCTTTGACCTCAAACATGTCATTTCTGTTTTCATTACTGTGCTGTGTCCCGTTCAACACAAGACTAATAGGTGTCATTAACTAGTGTACAGCTTGTTCCAGTTCCTGTTGGAAGTACTACGCCATCACAGATAATGCCGGACAATTGGGGCTTTATTCATGCACCAACTCCACAAACATGTCCTCTCTGTTGCACAGGATCACTTATTGTCTACAAGGGAAAGGTAGGAGTTCTGGAGAGCCCTTTCTAAAACGATGCCACACCAGGCTATTAGTGCCATAACATACATGCTTTCAGCTTGAACAATTTAAAACTATAAATAGACCTACTAATACTGTAGCAGGAGGTCCCATTAGAGTTAGCCCTTTTGAACTAATTTGTTTGTCAGCAGAGGCCTCCAACTGTTGCATCATTTAAAGTCCTCTTTGATCAGTTACTCATTCCAATTAATACTGTATGTGGGTACCGTTTGCATTTAATATAACATCGGAAGAGATTAAATGGAGTATCCATAACCAAACATCAAAATAAAACCTGTAACATTTAACAGTTAACAGCAGAACGTATGCAGCGTTGATGTCCAGACGGGCTGGACTTAGAATAACAGTCAGGAAACAAGCATGGGAGTGAACCAACATTCTTCAGACGCCTTTAAATGCACAGGGAGGGAGGTGCTGTACAGTGAATGAGTGAAGGAACATTATACCGAAGGCAATTCAAGCATTCTTAATCTACATCTCTAAAACGGAGAATGCCAAGACACACAATCTTTACCCAAGTCTCATCACAAGGACAGAGATAAAAACTACCAAGAAACTGTTGTTTTCATAAAGAGCAGAAAATCACGCAGACTGTACAAACAAGATTTATTAGAGTTGAGTTATTAAAAAGCTGATAGGATGTGCATGTTCTGTCCTGTTTGTCTTTCCCAGATCCTGTTGGACAGGTTCTCTCTGTTAACAGTCAAGGGCACTTCTTCAACATGCGTAATGATTAATCTGAGAACCTGTGTGGATGTCAGAATGGACTCTGCAAATACAATAACAAGATGCAAATAAAGTCGAGAATTGATTGCTTCCTAAATGACTTTAAATAGATGTCTGTGTTTTGGTAATTATCGGAATGCAATATTAAACTAACTTTCTTGCACTGGTTTCTTAAAATCAATGTAAGAACAACTAATGACTAAGTTCACATTTTGTTTGAATGCACTAAACACAAATATTATGAAACAGGAGATATTTTTAGTGCCTCTGTTCTGGTCTTTGTTTGCATAGCAAATATTGTGACTCAGCTATTAGAAGAAAAGAAGAGCAGGCGCTGCCACAACAAGAACTGATCCAAATATCTAGTGCCAAAACAATTCCCTGATTGGCTAATGATTAAAGGGCCATGTGGATAATTGATTGATCGTTTAATTTGTGAGGATGTTTTAGGAGTGACTAGTAAACTATTAGTAGCCCTGATAGAAAGTTAGCTGTAGTGGTCAAGTCTTAATTAGTAACCACTACATACAGAAATAATACAGTAAACATACATTTGTCTGAGGTTAATATTTTATGCGTCTTATGGTTGGAGATAGTTAGCGATCCCGACAATTTTCCACACTTGAATATGAATAAGTATAACCTCATTCATCTGGAATGCATGCTTTTGTATGAGAGGCAACTGTAGGGTTCCCGCTCAGCAGGAAAACAAAGTCTCCAATGTCACACCCTGATTCAGCTCAAGGAAGCAGAATAGCAATCTAACACCACACCTGCAAATGACAGCAACAGCGACATCCAAGACCCAGCCTGTTGAAAGAGCAGGCCCAGCAAGGAGAATGTGGTCATTTATTCACAACGGATAAGCTTTGACATTAAAGTGTAAACATGTACAGCACAAACACAAGATGACATCAGATAAGACAAGTGCAATAACTAAGTGCATGAGGTCATTCCAGCACCATATCATGCCTGCCCCTTGGTTGAGTCATCGGAGAGCTAGTAAACACCAGCTCTTGTCTAAAGGTCAGATCAGATTGAAAAGCCTCCATTATATTCCAAATAAATATTTGAAATAGCGTGGGATAAAGTTTCTCAGTCTATTTTAAGGCATTTTTATATTTTAAGTTTATCTTACATAAAAAGGGTGTGTATACCTGGGCAAAATGTTTTGTATTGAGTGCGCCCACGTTACACCCATGGTACGTCAGAACCAAAATGTAATCCTGGCTCATTAGACGCATTAGGGTGTGAACATACGTATTGGTAACTAGCAAATAACCCACAAGAATGTGCTGAATTAACAACAAAAGCAATTTGATAAAACTATCTCTGGATAAGCCTTCATCACCCAGCTGACAAAAAATGAGTTGCCTTAACACCAGGTTAGAGAGGAAAGAGAGGGAGAGAGAGAGAGGAAAGACCAAAAGAAGAGTAGAGAGTAAAATGTTTGTGGTTTCTTTTTCAACCACATCCCTCTTTTCTGTTTTTCATAACATGACCATTTTCAAAAAATCCCATTCCACTTCAAAAACAATACGCAAACGTGTTGGGAACCATCCAATGAAATGACAACACAGTCTAAAATTAGTTACAGAATAATTAAGAATGCGGAAAATATTTTTTGTGGTACTTCCTTCGATTCTAACATTCAGTGGAAATATATATTTTACATTAAAGGCCGATTTCTTGTCTCAAATTCATCGGGGTAAATAACGGTGGCCGACATGTTGCGGAGGGGATGCCCAATTGAAATGTGTTTACCTACATTCACTTCACAGAGACTGCAACATTTGTAGTTCATTTTAAATGACAAGAAGTAGAAGTTAGGTTGGGAGTTCCCCATTTCCACTCTGCATGTGTGATGCACTGTATTTTAACAGGAACAAACAGCTTTGAATGACCCTTCGCCACAACAACCAATGAGCCCCTCAATCCAGATTAGACAACCGATCCCCTGCCTTGTGTTGACAAAGTGTAAACGGGCGTTTGTCACTTACTCTGTCTTCTTGCGAGACTTGTTGTCGTGTAGATGCAGCAGGTTTACCACGGCTTGTCCCAGGAACTTGTCGAGCCCCACTTGTGCGCGGTGCATCACGATGATGTACAGCGTGCAGCGTTCCGCGTTTCCTGGGTGGAAGAGCGGCAGGTCGAAGGAAGCCTCTTCCTTCCACACCGGAGCGACACACTTCTCCGCCACTGAGGTGGAGAACTTGTCCTTGGCCACCTGCATGATGGCGTACGCGTCGTTGGTGCCATTCTTGCCCTTGACGCGCAGGTTGCGAGCCTGGTGCACCGTTACCTGGACACTCGTGGGGAACCACTGCTGGCTCTGCTCGACCAGCGACATGCTTTAACCCCGCTAATCTGGACTCAAAGTTGATCAGTGTTGATTTCTGGAGAGTTCACACCGTTCAGCTGCTGGCTAACCTCTTCCCTGAACCCTGTGTTCACCTCCGACGGCCTCTGCTGCGGCGAGTAATAGTTACCTAGCTTAACTTCAGATCAGGAAGCTCAGGTTGATGTCGTAACAATTCTCCCTGTTCTGTTAACGTCAGAGTTGAGTTAGCGCCAACTCTGCGTTAGTAAAAACCTCTGTAACCAAACCAGGACATCACTGCGGTCGGACTGCGTCCTATAGGATGTTTTCAAGAGGAGAACTCAGGTTGCGTTCGCCTGTGCCGAGTTTAACGCTTCACTTCCCTAATATTATGAGTCCACATCCAACGCTCTACAAACCGCCGCCCGATTGGCTTATGTCTGTGCCGCTTTTGGAAACGCTTCACCGATTGGACAGTAGAGGAGGTGGGAGTTGAGACATGGCGTACCGTTAACCAGCAGCATCAGCCACTGATCCGGAATCAGTTTACTGACGCAGATTTTATGGAGGAGTGATACCTAGCAACAATAAACACTGAACTGAGTCCAGTGAGTCTAATGTAGCTACGGGAGGACGGTGTCACTTTTACTTTACCCATAACATTTAGGAATTATTTTTGGTTTCTTAAATTAAATTGGTAATTATAGACGAATAGAAAAACGTCTCGAAATATCAATTCAGAATTCGATTTTATTTTAAGAGGCAAGAAAGATTTGGGAAATTAAATCGCAAATTTAAAATAAAATAAATTTAGAGGAATATGTTGACAAAGCAAAATGAATGAGTAATGTTTGGAATCATGTTATTTTTTTTAATCTCTTACTTAAATGTTGTACTTGATTGACTATTTTTCATATGTTTTTGCGGTATTGTGTAATGTGATAAAACACGGTATACTCCACAAACGTGGATGTTTTCTATAAGAGTAGAGAGCAGTATTGAGTAGCAGAAAAAGAAAGAAGGCACTTCTTTTTTCAGAAAATATAGCATTTTTTTTAGTTTGTTTGGGACACAGTCAAACAAACAAAAACAATTAGGGGTTAAAACAGTTATGAGGGAAAACAATTTTGTGTATTTTGCTCTATTATGTTGAAAAAAAGCTTTTGTTCACATGACAAAAGCCAAGTTCGGACAACTCCTGTGGTTAACTAAGTCATGGCAATGAACGTCAGTGTACAATGACATACTTAGGCATGATGACATGAATGAATCACATGGTCCAAAACAAGACTATCTGAATGTCACATATTAATAAGATGAGAATGCTTATGTTTTATGTCTTGTATTCATTCTACTTTTGGCTAATTGCAAGTAGAATATGACAACAGACTGACGACACAACATCCAGTTGGCAATTCTCATGATTTCATTAAGACTTCCTCTCATAGAACAATTCAGTGACAACAAGCAGTGACAATGAGTTGCAAAATAGAGACACTATATCCTGTTTTTGTAATTTCCTGAATTGCCAAACAAAAATACTTTCAATTTAAATGTTAAGATAATATTCTGATTGAATCTTTTCAGAGCACAGAGTGACGTGTTTTGTTTAGGCACCTGAAATATGACATGTCATTTATGGATAATTGTTTAAAATATATTTTTGAATTTTATCTTTAAATTGTAACAGTCAAATCATTATGGGTTTGAAAGGTCATGTAAGTGATTGAAGTATGATGCATCTCTACTCCCTGACCTTATCTGAAAAGTTTCATTTGGATCCAAAAGGGGGCAGTCATTGATACATTTCACCAGAAAAGGTATTTTGTTACCAGTAGAAATTGAATCAGTTGGACTACATAGGAAAAAATATCCCTCTTACTTTCTAATTTTAATTATTTAACAGATGGCTGAGCTCAATCATATAAAAAACGAAACGAAACGCTATCTTCATTTATCAAAAGTCTGGCATAGCTTTTTTAATTCACTCTGAGATTCTGTACAGCCACATTAAAACAATGGTTCTAATGTATGCACACACACATACACACACACCCACAAATACACACACACGCAACAAACATACAAGCGAGCACACACAAACAGTTACTTGAAGCAAACACAAGGTTGAAAGTTTGTCGACAGATTAAATGCATATAGTTGAACTTTGGAAATGGACCATGTTGCATTCCATTTCATGCTATAGTTGATATGCATAGATCAGAATCACAACTAGAACAATAAAGCTTTCATTAGACATCCAAAATCAACATTATATGCCAATTTCAGAGATATTTTGTGAAATGGATAAAAATAAATGAGTATCTTATGTTTGACAATGACATTAAAAAACCCAGCCTTAATATTTCTTTCCCATTTCACAGAACATTTTTACAATGCTACAGAGGCAATAGTACCAGTTTAGGGTCCTGGATGCCTGTGTGATGTTTTTATCTTAAATTATAGAATTATCATAATCAAGAGACCATTGAAGCATAACCCAATCATTTAAGAGTCCATCAAGGTCATGCATAGAAGTTCAAGTGTAAGTATAGGTTACACTGTGGTTTCACTTTTCCACAAACCACTCTTCATTCCAACCGAGCTCTGGGACTGGTCTGTGCCACTCATATCCTGCTCGATCTCCATCACTGAGTTTTTCAAGGTGCCATTTGGGGCAGCAGTCCCTGGTACAGTGGTGGTGGCACTGTTCAAAGGGTAGGAGCATCGCTTCGTTTCTCGCTCCGCAGCAGCTGCCAGTTTCAAATTGTCTCTGCTGGCACATCGTCTCTGAGCCCCGTGCATGGCCGCTCTGCTGGCCATAGATGGCAGCAGGGGGAAGGGTTTACGGCTCCCGCTGCTGCCGCCGTCGCTCCCCTCTGAGGGGCTGGTGGCCACCGACTCTCCCGCACGCTTCCCATTGGTCAGCGGGCTGGCTTGGTTCTCTGAAAGGCTGATGTGAACGCTGCCATTCTCACTTGTGGCATGCTTGTAAACTCCGTGTGAAGAACTGAGATGCTCTAAACCTGTGGGGCCTAGAGCCCCAAGGCTGCCACCACCTGCTGCAGTTCTTAGAGCTTTGAGACGATAGTGGCCTCTCCCCTCACTTCGATGATGATACTGACTGCTCCCTTGTTTAGTTCTGCTACTAACCTTCCTTCTCTGGGGATGCACTGGAGCTGCATTATTGGTGGGCAGAATATTGTTTGTTTGCTTGCTGATATTGTCAGTACTGGTGCTAGTGAGGTTGCCTGCAGGGGCATGTGAAGCGGATTGATTGTTGGGATGGTCTTGTGCAACCTGCAACAGGTTGGTGAGCTTGCAGGGCCCAGGGCCCACGCTGCTGATCCCACTTGGTGTGGAAGATGACCTTGCTGATGAAGAGTGGTGAGAGTCGCCAGGGGGGTGACAGTTGATGAAAAGTTGGGAACCCTGTTCAGAAGTCTGCACTCCACTCCCTGTAGTGCATGTGTGTGTGTAAGTCGACATGCGATGGGAACGGCGGGAGCCTGGGCAACACGCCAGCCATGAGGACTGCACATCCATACGTCTGAAGCAGTGGTGCACCACCAGAAACATCCCCAAAATTGTGGCAGCCATTCCATAGAGACAGCTGAACAACAAGCTAGTGTGTTCTGTCAGCCACATTGACATGGCACCACAACACCACAGAACCACAAACAGAAAGTGAGTGACCACCAGCACCAAGAACTGGGTCTTCAGTGAGTACTGGTCCTCTGGAGCAACAACAGGGTTTACAGGTCCCACCGCTGAGTCTGTGGAGAGCAGGCTTGTGCTTCCTGCCAGTGCGGGCTGGCTCTCGGTCACAGGAGAGGACAGGGTGGTTCCTGTGCATTCTTTGGCCACACGGTGCCTCAGGCGAAACACAGTGCACAGGAAATAGAGCCAGGTCACCATCAACACAAGGCCAGCGGGAACAAAGAAAGACCCTAGACTGGGGCGCCATACCAGCCAGCAGCTGCAAGAGGCACACAAGATGTCAGGAGGGTCAGTACCAAACAAGGACATCTCTGTATAATAAACGTGTCTTACAGAATGATTCGCTTCAGCACCAAACAGAACAACACAAAGTCAAAAGGAAAATGGCTTAAGGATGAAGAGGGGTGTACATACTAAGGGCTGTTGTCTCCATAGTTGTTGACATTGACAGCTGCAGTGATCCCACAAATGATAAGAGGGACTCCACCAGCTATCAAATAGAACCTTGAGAAACAGAGGAAATATAAATCAAACACAAGTTCCCAGCAGAGGTTTTAGAAATAAATAGCAGCTCTTGTTTGTACCACACAACCCTGTAGGACCTCTGACTTAGACAGTGTTTTTAAAGTGTGCATGTCTGGGCCGTTTCATTTTCTGTGTTTTATGTCTCTCTGGCTTGTCCATAATCTGAACAAAGCAGCGTGATTCCTAAATCTCGGTGGGCAGAGAGCTACAAAGGTCAGTATAGGCTCGAGAAGGCAGTGATTTATGTCACCCGGATCCCAAGTGGCTGAGTGGGCAACAAAGGGGTGGCTGGAGGGCCACTGAGGTCAGGGGCACAGTGTATGATCCCAGCCTCAGGATTACATGGGTGGGTCGGGCTTAGAAGAAGTAATAGAAAGGAATATTTTGAAAGATACAGTGCGGCCCCCTGAATCATCCTGCTTAGATTTATGGTGTCCCCCTCGGTTTATGTTATCTTGCTTTCATACATTCCTCCCCTCCCCTGAAAATGTTGAAAGACTCTGCGCCTCACATCAAAATTCGTATATGTGCCTTTCATGGTTCATTTAAAAACAGAGGAACTTTAGTTGTTGGGGACAATGACCCCTTTTGATTGTGAAAGTTTGGGTGGCCAAGCACAAGAACTCCCGCATCTCTCCAAAGCACACACCATAATGACAGCAAACACATATCAATATCTTGTGGTACAAGGAACTGGGTGAAGGTGAGCTATGGCTCGCACCCTGACCTGAGCATGGGTCTCTGAGTAGGAGGAGCAGGAGGCTCTCCGTCGAGCTGCCGCGGCATTCTCCACACAGCCTCTTTGTAGATGACCCTGGCACTGACTCCGATCCACAGCAGGGTGGACAATGACGAATAGTGCAGGGCAATGCCCACCTGTCACATAATTCAGTCAGATCAGACATCCGGCTTACATGCCACATAATAAAATTAAGAGCCTGTGTAAATTCAGGACTCACCGCTTGACAGACCACTGGGTAGCTGGTCAAGCTTATGCCTCCTGCGTAGATGGCTGTTGTCATGGCAATATGGAAGCAGGTGTTCAGTAATGTGTGCCAGCTTTTTCTTGATATGTGAATAGAACTGTAGGGGGGGGGAAAGTAAAATGATGATGTAATATTGTTATTAAAGAATTGTGATGAAAGGACTCTTATTGCTCATGCGCTACAGTAAATACCTGTGATGCAGTATGTGTGTGATGATGATGGTGAAGAGGCAGAGGAGGAGCAATGCAGTGCAGGCATACACCACAGGATGGAGAGCGTTTACAGAGATGGGTGTGGAGTTGGGGAAGTCGGGCACTTCCTAAAAAAAAATCCACAAGCGGAACATGAAACTTTCCATTGAGCTACTGTTGATAACTGGGCAAAACTCAAAGCTGTCGTACCTGCAGCACAGCATAGTTGCTGAGCAGAGAACAGCGCATGGTGGAGGTGCTGCTGTCACTGTGGACCAGCTGACAGCCTTCCTGGCTCCAGGCTCCCTGCTTCCCCAGTCCATTCAGACTCCACTGGGCCGCCACAGCATCAGTGCCTGGAGACAAGTGGCGCAGTGACACCCAGATGGACTCCGAGTGGTTCCACATGCTGCAACCATCTGTCACAGAAATGGATCAAAATCAGCAATGCAAAACTACACTGTACCGATGATTTATTTCTTGAATGTACATTCAATTCAATAACTACCGATTAAGTCAAGCTTACTAGTCAAGCAAACTAATAGAAATGGTGTTAGTGTTACCCAAAGACAATACCAATTTTGCTGATGGCATAGGGATAAAGAAACTACAACACAAAGTTGCAAAACTGGGTGTTATTAAATCATATCTTTGTATAATGTCTAGAAGAATTACAATAAAACAAGGGCCAAGGAATATTATCATATTGTTTAGCATGTATGTTTCCTTACCAAGACCAACAAAGACGACAGGGGTGTTGACACTGCGTCTGCGGGAGTGTTCCCCAGTGTTATTTGAGTTCCCAGACAGGGGAAAAAAGCTGCCAGTTCGGAAGGCTACAAACTGCAGCTTACAGTCTGCACTGGTATCAGGAGGAAATAGAGTAGGTGGAAGAGTCACAGATGCCAGGGCGACTGAATTCTAAAGGAAAATAACACACACATTCAAATCATATATCACATATATATCTATATATTATATTATTATATATATATATATATAATCATATATATCAACAAAGGCCCAGTATACAGTATAGTAATAGAAGTGACAAAGGTATAATAGCGGGCATTCTAACCTTTAGGAGAAAATTGTTGAGGGAGGTGTTATGGGAGCCCGTGCTGCAGCGGAAATGAAGCTGTTGCTCATGCCCAGAATCTGACATCTCTATTCCCAGACTGCCCGTTGAGACATCACGCCGCTGATATGCAGTGCATGTTATGCCAGTGAAGTGGGCCGGTCGAATAAGGTGGGCCTCCATAACAATGTTTCTAGACACCTGTACGTATCAAAATCAAAAACATAGGATAAGGACCTTTCTATGCATTGTCGTGTTTGCATCTAAATTCGAATATCTTGATTGGCCGGCCCATTGTTTTGCTGTGTTGTGCTACATAAATAAAATAAAATCATTCAGAAATACTTAACAAATTGAATGTATAAAATATATGTTGTGAACAGTGAACTATTAATGATCCCTGCTTGCACTGTACAAAACATTTCCATGAGATAAACACCACCCTCTAGGATACTCGGTTTGAATTTATCTACCATGGAGAAGTCCTGAGCATTACTATGTAGCTGTGGCCAGGCCAGCGTCTCCAGAGAGTGGACTATGGAGCTGCAGGCTCTCTTCTCTCGCTGGGCCAGAGCGAGGATCTGGTCATCCACTTGCATCAGGTTACTACCCATCTCAACCAACACTTCTGACAGCTAGAACAAACACACAGACATTTCAGTTATATACTCTATGTACTATAACAGCGATGTAAGGACATCACACATAACTTATCTTTACACAGCCAATACAAACACGCAATCACATTCCTCTCACCTCTCGCAGATGCTTGACATATTCTATAAACTTCTCCATTATTTGTGCCACATATAACACATCAACTGAGTCAGTGAAGCCTGCAGCCTCCAGGGTGTATGTGCGCACCTGATGTGCCACAGTGACAGCATTGGAAGCATTGATGGGCCTCTGTAGAGCAAGAGCAAGCACATGGTGAGGAAAAAGGGCCGATGTCATGACACTAAATCTACAATGTGCTTAGTGAACATGAACTGTGCTAAACCTTCCACAGACAGCAATACTGACCAAAATAAAGGTATGCAGGACACGGGTGATGCCATTGGTGTAGTGACAGTTTGAGTAGTCACCATCCTGCCACTGTCCAGAACGATCACAGTAACGAGAGGCTTTTTTCTGCTCCGCACCCCCATCAACAGAGAGGGAGGGGTAACGCAGCTGTAGGCAGTATTGATGGGAGGTGATGCCTGCCAGGGTTCTTGGCCATCTGGGGATTCAAACCAAAGAATTATGAGAACACTTAACACCTGGTCATGTAACAATAACTAATGTTACTGTAACTGACCTGAACTCCCCACGGTTGTTGACAACTTTATCCTCTGGACAGAAGGAGGCACTGTTCTCCAGCACCACTATTTCGACACTGCGAGATGTGTTACCCCGCCCAGTGGAAACTACACACTCCCACTCTCCACTGGCCTCCACATGTACGTTAAATAGAATAAGCTCACTGGATATAGAAAGATATAGACAACTAATTAGAACACATGTTTAAGCTGGAGGGAAAAAAAATCACTCCAAAATGTTGTTGGCATCTGAAAGACGGCATCATTATCAGCAGATCTCGGAGTGCCAGTAGAGCTGTAATAAACACACCTGGTGATGAAGGTGCAGTCGTGCATAACACTATCCTCCAGCTGGACGCCCATCTCTGGGTCAGAGGTCACCAGCTGACCGTTGTGACGCCAGTGCAAGGTGGTGATCTTGTCCACCAAGGCAGCGGTGCAGTGGAAGGGCAGCCGATCACCTTTGAAGACCACCTGACGCTGGGACGGCAACAACGACAGAGTGTGCAGCTCCAGGGGTCCATCTGAGCACCATGGTGGGAATAGACACAGATGTGATTGTTACCCATCGCTCTGAATTATTCCGGCCGCCCATTCATCACCCAAACTCAGCTAAATGTGTCTACAGCCCTTATTATGAGTCAACCGTCCTGCAGTAGATTGGACGCAGGCAGCTGTAATTCATAAACCCCACCAACAGGATTAGTTGTCAACACAGCTCAGTGAGGATTTTAGAAATATGTCCCTGCTGAGTTGGTGGGATAGATTCCCTTTCAACCTCCTTTTCTCTACTAATTTTAAAATTAGGGAGGTGATCTTGAGAGAGCTGTTGTTTTTGTACTGTCATAGTCATTCATGAGCCAATGTTCTCCAACACATTCTGAACTCATTCATATGCCTCATTCAAGTCGGTCTTCTCACCACAGCTCAGCTGGCTTTCCCTAAGTCCACGCAAGGGCTTTCCCCGCAGGGTCCTGGGGAAGGCACACAGGGTTTCATCGCCCAACCTGGCTGAACTGCTGCGAAAGAAGCTTGGGACCCAACGCAACCCGCAGTCACATGACAGGTGGTCTGAGTTGAAGTTCCTACAGAGACAAGTCAGACAAAGGGTTATCTAGATGCTTATTATAGGAACGTCTGTACCTATCAGGCATGGGCTGTAACAAGTGACAATTTGTCTTGTGGAAGGACTAACAGTTAGTTATATGAAATAACTAAGGCGATGGTCACATTTAAATTGGTTTTCGACAGCTAAAATATGTCCTTCATCAACAAATAATGCATACACGAAAATTACAACAAAAACATGTTGAAATTCGTCAACAGACCAGGGAGGGATTGACTCACACTAGCTTGAGGGACGGCAGCTCCTGAAATACTCCTGGATCCAAGGTTGATATGATATTGCCAGAGAGGTTGCTGGCAGAGCAAAACACAGATATGAACATGTTAATTAAATAGCTTCCCTGTGACATAGAAGGTCCGTTATCTTTATAAAATCAGTTCATCTGTCTCTTACAGTTTGGTGAGATTGGTCATTCCCAAGAACATGTCTGCGGTCAGACAGCCAATTCGGTTGTTGGATAGGTCGCTAAAAGTGTGAAAGCACAAAAGAATGTGTTGGTCATTTTCACATCAAGAGGGCTTGTCTCAGCCACTCAACCACACAATTGTGATATCTTGACACTTTCACAGCTCGTGTGTTACATATCTAAGTTTAAAACCGTTTCTCAGTTATTTAAAAAATAAAAGGTTCTTTGTTCCAGTGCCTTTATAGTATATCCTCCTGCAATGTTATATTATTGAACATTGATTAATTAATGAACTAAGCATGCCAACAGTCTCCACCACTTTCCCTTATCACAACTCTGTGGGACCCCAGTAAAAGATTATCACCGATGGGGTAAAAGCAGGGCCCCATTCTGCCGTCCACCCCTGAGTGTGATATATAGCCACAGCCAGAGAGGGATCTGCTCTGTTGCCCCTCTGACACTACCCAGCAGCGAGCTGTCCAGAGCATGTGTTTATCTCCCCCTGTTTGTTTTGAGAAACCCCAGACTTTGCAGGGAAAACAAAAGTAGTGGGAGAAGGGAGGGCAAGTCACGCGGTGCAGTGCAGGCAACCAGCTCTGGCCCACGCCACAAACCAGACCTCGGTGTCCAAAAACACAAAGAGTGAGCGGCCAGCGGCATGCTCGGTCACATCCAGTGACGTGCGTGAGCCCACTGCATGGGCCTGAGGTTTCCACGGTGGGCTGTGAGGGCACCAGAGATGGTCTTGCGTGGTCCCCACAAGCATCACCAGGACCACTAAAGTGAAAGAGGCCTTTATGGTCTCACCAACACCAGAAGCTCAATTTATCTGCCATGAGCCACAAGAACAGCATATGTGTGTCATATTTACTACTACACTGCAGATGTGGTGAACACATATTAAAAAATAAAAACCTACAGACAGTTGGATTTCAATGCCTGTGTATATGATTTGTGTTAATATGTGTGCTGTTCTGAAACCGAATGGAATGTGAGTCATGTTAATGTCTACTTACACTTTCCGAAGCTCGGACAGGCCTTGGAAGGCTCCAGGCATGATGGTGCTGATTAAGTTATGTTTCAGGTCCCTGGGGAAAGAGAAAATATCAAGTCAATCAGAGAACGCATGCAGGGGTAATGTAGACACATTTTAAATGCATAGTTTTATATGTAGGATATGTTTATTTGCCTTCTGGTCCATTATTATAATAATGCTGAGCTAACTGAAGAAGACGAAGAAGACGAAGAAGAAGAACACCTTTATTCGTCCACATGCTCATGCGATACACACACACAATGAGAAATTCACTTTGCTTATTTCACCCAACTGACTTGCAAGCGCCCAGGGACTAGGTAGTTTTGGCGATTCGAGGGGAATAGAATCGGCAGTCCTCTGCTTGAAGGACGGGTGCCCTCCCAGTCATCAGACTTAATGGACAGGCATAAGAGTGGTATCAATCTTCTGACTAATGCATGGAGATCTGTCATTCCTCTGTTTGTTTCACAATAAGTCTTTTGACCATAAACTTGCCCATTGCAAACCATAAATATGAATTCCTTTTACTACCTTTGAAGATCTCATTTCATACTATCGGCTGCACTTCTTGGAACCACTTCTACTCTGCACCTACAACCATGTGTTAAAGTATTCAGCTAGATACCCCCACTTCATCAGCTGACATGCATTAGATTTTGAATCCAAGGAGTTATTTATTGGCCAGGTGGGAATAGTGAGGTTAAAGCAGGTCAGGAGACGAATAGTTATCGATGGAACATGGTCGGTCTGGGCTGGAATGTTATCCATTATTCTACAGCTTGAAAAAATATCTGCTCCCACTGGACCAGTTAAAGATAACTTTTTTGGAGAAGTGCACAAGCATCAGTGCAGTGGCTGCATTTTTGTCAATTACTTCTAACCGAGATGCCACTGTGGTGGACACGACCTCAGAGGACTTCCTGCTCCTTTTTTCCACAAAGATTAACAGCCATTGCAGTTCTCAACCACCATGTATAGAACCTCAGGCATCTCTTAACCGTTCTCTTGTCCTCTGTCCAAGAGATGAGTTATTTTGATCAAACTAGGGCAGGAAAAATGTTTTAGAATAAGGCTTCCAGTAAAAATTTAAACCATGCGGTATGGCTGGGATCGAGTCAGAGATCAAGTATTTTGCAGTTGGTCCAAGTTCACGTCAAGCCATCGCTCATATCTGGATTACAGACAGGAGACAGGTTATAATGATGGAGTGAATATCTGGGTGGACTCTGACCAAAGGCTGAGGTCTGTTGTGTTTGTCTCAAAGCAGACAGCCTTGGACAGCTCAGCCTGGCTCTTTGAGGCCATGCCAGTTTGTCAGACAGAGAATTCTAGCAATTACTTCATAGCCTTTAGAAAAGGTGTAGACATTTTTACATCTATGATTGTGACCAAGAATGTAGCCAAGATAAATATTTTATTTTAATTCACTTGTGTGTGTGTGTTCAACAGAGAACCCGAGCCTTCAAAGTGTGCCATGCTATTGATGTGTATGTCTTCGTGACAGTAGTTGTGTAGGATTAGTTGACCGGGGCAGGTGGGGTGTGGGCTGTGGGGCAATACCGCTGTTTTCAGTCTGTGTGTTCCGGGGCTCATTAGTGCTGTGATGAAAGACAAGGCACTACCCGCTATTTGCACTGACCTCTATGAACTAAAACTTTGATTCAAATGTAGATTCTGATGACTAAAAATAAGCAAGAGAACATCAAATACGCCCCAACATCAAATAGGTCTTGGGTTACACGTTTGCAATTTATCTCTAACATCCTAACAGAGCAACAATTGAAATTTGGAATCAATTCTGTTTATCTTGTCCTGTCTGAAATGCATTTCTCTGAAAATGTATAACACCGTTTGAAGGTCCTTTTCAAAGTATGTGGTAAATAATAGACGATTAAAACCATTGGGATATGTCTGACAGTATTTATGTTGATTGACTTATGTGATCTTCTCATGTACTCATTAACCTGCACTAGACAAAGGATTTATGTTGATGAATCCTGCCCTGATATCCACATAGCGACGGAAGTGAGTTCATAAGTGACTTAAATCTCTGAAAGTGAGCTTTTGCGTTGAACTGTCAAGACCAATGAATTAAATGATTCCCTACCTGCCTAGAAAGGGCACAGTGCTGTGTGTATCAACAGTCCACCACTTGCGGTGTGTTCTCTTATCACCAAGATGGGGAATTTGAAGAAGCTCACCAGAGTCCACAGCATTTGAAACGTGTGCCAAGTGTTTAGCCCTACCGCACCCCTAACGTCAGCTCTCATTCACCAACAGAATCCAGGCTTAATCTCAGCTACAGGCGCTCGCCACTTGTCCGCACTCCCTGAATTATTTCCAACTTTATCTCAAACCTAGAGTCCGGCGCAGGCTGCAGCACCAGCGGGCCTGGTACTCAGGCGATGACTTGTCAGCGTGCTCCAGAGGGCACACAGCTTCACAGCCCAGTGGCCTTGACACTGATGACAACAGCTGTCACCAAGCAAGGGGATAATAGCAGAGATAATAAATACTTCAAAGCCATACGCTTGCGGAGCATGAAAATATCATTGTCGAAAATGTTAGGCTGCAACTTGTGTATATTACATTTTCATTATCTTCTTATAGTAGCGTGGCATTCTTGAGAAAAGCCACATGATTGGTGGGGACAGAGTATTATTAGGACTATGGCTTTCCTCTTTGAGTTATGCTTTGTAACCTTGGGAGTGCATTGCTTTATCCCCTTCACCACATGTGGCCTGTGTGATTGGTTTAAGACAGACTCCAGCTCACTCCCAGCCCCAAAAGAGCTATTGTCTGCTGCCACTGGGCCTAACACCAGCCACTGCCATTAAGAATATCTTTTTTCCCCCACAAACTCCTCCTTGTCAATGGGACTGGTCCTCTGCCATTCTGAAGAGTCATTTCTCTGTGAGTATAAGGGATGAGCACCTGGGCCTCATGCAGGCTGGAGAGGAGCGACGTGCTTGTAGGCCAAGGGACGGGTAATAATGAAGACATGTTCTGTAAAGCGCTCCAGACATGGAGTGCTCAATTATCGGGAGCACAGCAGCAGGGACTGGAGTGCTCCACTGACATTGTTTGGGTCCTGGCCTGGTAAGGAGCTGGGAAAATCAGTGAAGCCATGGAACGGCCACTCATTACCACCAGACTGGAATCAAGAATACTTTGACTGTATAAAAAATGTATATTTTATTGCAGCCCACCATGAGCAACAGGCAGAAGACAAAACAAATATACATGTCTGTGGATCACAGTTTTTTTGGAAAAAAAACAGGGGGGGGCTAAAAAGCAGCTTGGCTCCTAGCAGAGGTCAGTGGACACCATATTTGTGCCGCGTGTCATTTCCTGTCTGGTTGGCGTCTCTAGTAAAGGCCCTTGCTCGTTTATTTTTACAGTTTCCTTTTTCTCATTTTTTTTTACAACGTAGCTTTCCTCTGTAGGGAGGGGCAGGTGGGTCAGGGGATCCAGAACTGAGCAAAATTGTCCCTGTGTATGGCCCCGCAGACCCCACCTCCCTACTCCTCAACACACTTGCTCACAATGGGGGCTCTGTAACACAGGCCCCAAACATGCTCCTGCCTTCCCCCCAAAACAGGAAACCAGGATCTGCAGAGCTCTTGTTTTTCTACTGATTTCCTGCTTTGCTGCCCCTTCCCCAGATTATTTTCTTTACTTTTTTCTGGTTCCTCTCAGATTGGATATACCTAATCAACGTTTTGTCTGCGTTCACCAGGAAGCCAAATGCTTTCATGTATGTAAACGTTCTGCATTGTATTCATAAAAGTGCCATTATTTGGATTCAACTGGACACACAGTTGATCTTATCTTATCTAAAATCCATATCTGCTGTGGCATTGGTATGAATACATGTGAATGGTGTGTTATGCTCTGTACTGCACATAACATTGACAAATTATACATTGTTTGAAAGAGAATTTTAGGGTCCCAGTATATCATTGTAACAGCTGTGGACACAGAACTGGATAGGTCTTGTGGCTGTGGCTTCAGATGTTTATTTTCCACACAGAAGATACGATTATAAATATATAATATTGTAATTGCAACAATGGTTGTGCCTTTGGGTAATTTTGGTTTACACATAACCTCTCAAAGCAGTCAAGGGTATATTTCGAATCAAAATAGCTGAAAATAAGAAACATTTTCTTTTGGCACATTATTTTCAGGTTCTTGCGCACAAAAACTGATGTTTTTCATAAGGGGTTAACAGATTTCCATGAGACCTGCACAGTCACCACCTGAACACCCACTGCTCATTCTGCACTGTGGTTTACTGCACATAACTTAAAGCAACATAAACTGTGGATCCAATTGCACAGCCCTCAGTGGTATGAACAGAAATGGCAATATAGACTTTTATTTGAAGTGTAAAATGTCCTAAGTTGATGATATGTTTCTATAGTCTGCAGCAAAAGGAGCTTGGGGTTATTCTGCCAAGTAAAACTCCGGAACCATGGACTGTTATTGACTTAGTTCTGGTTTTTAGAGCAGCTGAATAAGCGGGCGATGCCCGTTTTGGAAGCCAGTTTCATTATATCTACCAGCAAACTCAAAGAATCATAAACAATCAATCTCAGTTCATGGCTTTAATGCAACATAAATTGGATTATAGCAGTATGGTTTTGGGGTCAGAAGTGGTAGCATTCTGAAACAAGAGTAGGTTGTAAAATGCAAATCATTTCATTTTTTCCAATACTGATTGTCACAGAATGTATGAAATAACAAATCTTCAGTTGTATTCTTGTGACAGAGTCCCTTGAGCTGAAAGACCCAAAATAAGACAGGCACAAACAAGTACAGTTTACCACTGAGAAGTTCAGGGGAACAAACACTTTTCATTAAAATGATCGATGAAAACACAGACTCATGTAGATGAGTGAATATTTAGCCAGTAGGTGGACTACAGCGTATGGAGAGCGAAAGGCAGGAGGAACAGCGAGAGCTGGGAAAGGGGAGATGTGAAAATAAAGCAGAAAAGGGAACACAAACGGAAGTGGGGGGAAGTAAGTCCAGAGAAAGCTCAAGTTCCTCTGGAGCAAAAATGCCACTGAAACCATATCAAGTTTGCCGAATGAGTTAGGTGAGAGAGTTACTGGCGTATAAAAAAGTTCAATTTGGTAATGGGCTTATGACGGGGCTCGCTCGCTGTTTCAATAAACCCTCAGAGCCATGACTGAGCTGGGCTTGCAATACAAACACACCCCGTTCCTTCAGTTTATCTGAAAGACACATCTGGAGTCTATCAACCCCCCCCCCCCTCTTTCTCTCTGTTTCTACTCTCCAGCACGCTTAACCCCTTCCTCACCCACTCCACCCCTTAATGTCATGCACTCTCATTAGGTGAAAGTAGCCCAAACGGAGGCCACTCAGTGGCATGTATGGGAAAACATACTAACCCAAATGTTCCTTTTCCTGTGAGGGAAGAATGAGAGTGCCATGTGCGACCTCCGCAGCTTGCATTGGCTGTCTTAAGAGTGGTCGTCTGGAACAAACCTTGTCCTACCCAGCCTGGTCTAGACAAAGGAGCTCCTTGCCATGTAAGCACATTCTCCTTTCTTTGTACATGCTACAGTGCTGCCCACCTCTGCTTTGTTCCCACTCATCAAGGTCATTTGCTGAGACTGTGTGGAAATAATGTTAATCTCCCGCTGAGTAAAACAACTTCACATTTATATAGAACAAACTGCAGGAGTGCGCCTTTCTCCTGCCCTCCCCTCCCTCAACTTCCTTCTCCCTCTCTTTCCCTCACTCTCAAGCCACCATACCATCTTTAGCCATCTCGGCTCCACTTCCCCTGTGTCAGATGGTACAGTTGTTTAAGTTGGACGACATCCTAACCCCAGCTGCTCAGAATGGCTGAGGCAATTTCAAGGTTGGTTTCAAAGTGGCCTGTCTCCCCTTTAAAAAAAAAATCAGATACCATCAAATCAAAAAGTAGTACATTGGCCTTGGCATTCTTGACCA